>WTXV02027793.1:0-10846 GCA_009823435.2 Nymphicus hollandicus | reverse complement strand
AGCTGTTTTCTCACTCCGCATCCTCAACAGCACATGTAGAGAAAATAAGATGAAAAAGCTCATGAGCTGAGATAATAGAGAGGGAGATTGCTTAGCAGTTACTGTCATGGGCAAAACAGACTCAACTTGGGAAAATTAATTTTAATGTATGCCAAGAAGGGCTGGGAAATGGGGCGCTATGGACAGTCCAGTGATGATCAGTCAGTGGTGGGTCTGTCTGGAGCCAGTTGCATCCAGAACAGGGCAGCCCCTGACCTCAGAGAGGCCCTCCTACAGCCCCCCTGCTACTGGAGCTTGGACACGTACACCCAATCCATACACACATTTCCATCCTGTGCTGTGCAGCACAAGCCCCAACCAGCCTGACCCCTGGCCCCCAAGCAGATGTCTCCAACTTTTCTTGCCTGCTGTCAGGGTAAGTAGGTGATGGGCTCTCACCCGAATGTTGATTCTGAGCCCAGCTTGTGAAGGCCCCCTTTGATCTTTTATTTTGGCTTCTCACCAGGGGGTCCAATTTTTAAAGGACTGGGGTAATGATCAGATTATTATTATTATCCCTGTTTAAGAATTCACTGTTCTGCAGAAGTTGCGTTTCCTGCACTCTTGCTGGGTAGCTAGTTAGCAGAGGGTCTCTGAGAAGGATGTGCCACCAGATCAGTTTCTGTGATGCTGGGAGGAATAAAACGGGGACTGCAGAAAGTTGCCTGTCAATGTCACAAAGCGTGGCTTGCTTTTCACTGCTTTCCTTATTTAGCCATCCCAGAGCACAGTTTGGTACAATGTATGTGGGGGGTCAAGAAGAGATTTCTTTGCTTTTGGTCTGGGTACCTGGGAGTGTATGTTAGCATGTCACAGTGCAAGACCGTGTGTACACTGCAGCAAAACTCAGTTTAGAATGAATACCTGCCTGGAGTTCTCTTTGTACTTAGGTGGGAAATTGAGTTTTATCAATCATTCTAAGTGTTTGTGCTTAACTCTTCAGAATAAGTACTGTTCAGATTTGTATACTGCCTGATTTATTAATCTGAGTAAAAAGAAGACCAAAATATACTCGGTCCATTGAATATTCTCTTTTGGCAGATCAGGAGGTCGAAAAAAAGTACTGAACTCTTGCCCAAATAGAAATCTTCAAATAGCATTTGTAGTAGAAATGAGCTGGCAGACCAACAAAGGCTGCCCATATTTACCATTCATAGCATTTTATTGCTAGATACAGTGGCTAACTCAGATGTCAGAAAATAAGAGACTTTGCACAATTGTTTTTTATTCATTTTGCGCCACTCTTCCTAATGCTACCCAAACCAGCATGTGTTGCTCTAATGGCCCTTCTGTATCTCCATTTTTATATCACTGTAGCTGTTTGAAATTTGGAAATTCTCGGTTGCCCTGTGTACTGTAACATTTTGAAACTGTGCTTTAGTATAAATGTATTTTGATGCCCCTGTTTGCTTCATATGGCAAAAGCACTGAATATGAAATAGAATATATTAACAGTTTGCTGCCTTTAAAGACGGCATTTATTGTGACACAGAAAGAGTTAATCCTAGACTTTTAGCTCTGAGCTTAGTTTATTGAGCTTCTGGATACACGTGTTAATTTTCTCAGATGAGGGATAATGGATGTCACTTGAGAAAACAATACTGATTTGGGTTCTTTCATAGTTTGTGGGTTTATGTCCCACATGGTATAAAAGCAGGCTCTGGGAGATTGCCTGAAATATGCCTGGCCTCTCAGCTGCACTAAAAATAATTCCTGCTTCCCTTATTTCTAGAAGTAATTCTGAGATGCTGCAGATCTTTTCAGCTCCTTGTTTAGGAAAAAGATTTCTCTTCAGCTTTCAAGTAGCAATAAGGGAATGGTTTTTAGGGGTGCCTTGTATTTCTAAACCACTCCTCTGTAAGAATTTATGTGTGTTTTGGAGGTTTTTTGTTTTGTTTCGTCACTTTTGTTAGGAAGTGTTCTTGGCTGGGTGACCTTTCTATGAGAGAAGCAGTTCACATTGGATTTTGGCAAAATGGGTTTGATAGTCCTTGCTTTACTAAGCACTAGCACCTAGATGACAGTAATTCACCCTTTAATACCCCCACAAAACCTATTTATGCAGAACTTGACATGATTTGCAGTCTCTGTAAAGGAGGAACATAGGACTTAAGCAGTGTCTAGAATTAATTTTTTTGACCTCCATTTCAGTTAAGTTGAAGTATTAGGTTTTTCAGACAACTAAGCTGTTCTTGCTATAACCTGGCACTTAGCACCTTATAACAGAGTCATACTATCAATTCTGTGGCATTCATGTGTCTCCCTTGTAATGTGAATTGCAAGGGAAATTGCTGCCCAGCGTCTGAGAGTTTAAGGCTCCAGTGAAATTGATCTTAGTAGCAATAGTAGTCCAATTTAAGCCAACACAGTCATAGCCTTTTTATTAATATTGGCTTACCATTGTCCATTTTAACTGTAACATGTTGTCAGTGGATGCCAACAAGCACCCCAAAGTCAGAGTATTTGTTTGAGGTTTGTGATCAACAACACACTCAGGTCCAGAGGTGTTTCATTTATTTACTTCTGGAGACAGAAAAAAAAGTGCTGGCAACTCACAGTTTTGAGAGAGGTTTTTTTTCCCAACACCTATTTTGGGGAAATGTGTGAATGGAAAATTTTGTTTCCATGAGTTCAGATAACATCTGCATTAATATGGTATATCATAAGGATCATTAATGTTCAGAGTATATTATCAGGTGTTCTCTAATGCACTTTTGATGAGCTTTAATGATGCTTGCTGTAGTGTTTTTTCATCTTTTCTCTCCCTCCCCTTTTTTTTCTGCTTGACTGTAGTAATGACTTAACCCAGGTGGTAGATTCTATCCAGAAAGTGCCCAAGGGAAATATTATTCCCTAGTACCAGCAAACATCACAGATAGTCACTGAGCTCACTATGCTAGTTTGCCCAGGAGGGACAAACTCCCTTCTGATCTTGACTCTCCCCTTGGATGTCTGGACCTGCCTCTCATTTGCCGTCTAATAATACGGCTTTGGGAGGAGATGGAGAAATGGCAGAAAGAAACAAAATGAAAAACATAAATGGAGAAGAAGGAGAGAAGGAGAGAATGCATGGTAACTTTTAAAATTACTGATTTCTGTTAGAAAATAACTTGTCATAGAATAGGATCCTGGAAAGTGTTTGGATTGTTTGGAGATGATTGTAAGGATCACAGTGCAGTTGAAAACAGCAAGGCCTGAGTATGTGCGAGGGTAGAGATTCTTCTCTTTGGATATCTTGGGTCAGAGGTTGGTTGTGATTCATGCTAGAAAATACTTTGGTTTTGGAAATAACTGATATTTGTTCTCAGTATTTGTCTTTTATAGCTCCCTTAATCTGCACTTGTCAGTCAGGAAACATTTCAAGACATAGTTTCGTGGTCCTTTTTATGCCATTCAGTTGCACAGAAAAGCAAGCTTTAAAGAGTGTCATGGATACACTGTAGCTTCGTTGAGTAGAGATGCCATATAAAAGTGCAAAAGCAAAAATACAGACAACAGTGAAAGAAAAATACTACAAATACCTTCAACTGGGCGAGTTCTTTGTAGTACCGAGCTTGCAGAGTGTCAGGTATCACTCACTCTGTGCAGTTAAGATTTACTGGCAGTAGCCAGCGCCTGTGCCACAAGCAAGAGTAAATCATGTTGATTGTTTAAAGGATGGTCTCTTGTAAGTTTACCCAGGTTTACAAGCACATGGGAAGAAAGAGGTTCTTTGTTTTCCTATTTTGTTTTGGGTTTTGTTTTTTTTTTTTTTTGTCTCAAATCTCTGCTTCATTGTTTGCAGAAGAATTCAAAAGTAAAATACTCAGGAAGAAAATTATGCTGTTAGGTTGCTTTTTTGGCTGCACTATACTGAAAGCTGTATTTTGCAAATGTAATTTGTAACAGCAAATGGTGTACAAAGGGAAAGGAGTCATGTCGCTGCACACAATATTTTACATTTTCTGCACAATACCTTGTTTAAATCATTTTGTGCCCTCCACTTCTTAATGTCTTTCCCCACGCAGCAGTAGACCATGAGCCCCCGTTGCCTGAGGGCTGGTGCATGGTGCGGGGAGACCTTTCTCAGCAAAGGGTGCTGCTGGTGAGGAGGCTTGAGTGTGGCTTCCCACCAGTAGCTGTTTTGTCTGAGGTTTTCTTTGAGGCTCTTTCTACTTTCTGAAAGCACTTAGCACCATCTCTTAATCTGCCCACATATGCCCCTTTTAGGCTGCAGCAGCCTCTTAATCTCCACGGATGGGGCAAGACTGGAAGGACGCAGTGCAAGTTTCCAAAAATGGAAATGAAAAACCTTAGTGATATCTGGCCCGAAACTGTTTTAGATTTCTCTTGGAGAAAAACGAGGCTTTTTAGTGGTCTTTTACTTCTGGGAGCATGGTTTCCCTCCCCAGCGAGATGCATTTTGTGTCAGCTGTTTCTATATTAAAAAAAGTCTCCTGAAATAACTGCTTTTGGCTTGTCAGCATCTGGCAGCCGCTTCTCCTGGAGTAAGCAACACCAAGGTCCTGTACAAGGCAAAGGACCTCAGCCCATCTCAAGCCGGTGAGGAGGGAGGTGCCCGGCCCAGCTGGGGTCACAAGTGGGGCAGCCCACATGGATTGCACTGCGAGTACTTCTGATGTGCCTGGCCTGTGTGCGCACACCCCGATTAGATTTCTGTTCTTGTCAGTCCATTAAACCTCCCAAAGTGATTTGTTCTCCCCAGAGGGGGTGGAAAGGTAAAAAAAGAAAGAATGAGGAAAATAAAGAAGGGCTGGAGGGGGGAGAGGGTGAACCAAAAATGAGTAAAACAGAGCTGCTGAATACAATAGCCAAGCATTACATTATAGATTCCCAGTCTGGATATAAACAAAATGTTTCCTTAGAGCAGAACCGTATCCAAAATTTGGAAAAGTTGTTTTCCAGAGCCAAAACAGCCATGTCTGTTCTGCTTTAAGAGGGGAAGAGGGTGGCATACCCCTTGCACGACTGTCCTCACCCCCTAGCACTTTCCACACACCTGTGCACCCATCAGTCCCTGGTTTGCACAGTTAGCAGCGGTGGCAGGGCTGCTTGTATTTCATAGCTGGAGCCCTGGGTGACTGCTGCTGCCCAGGGCAGACAGCTGACTGGCCGGGCTCCTGCATATGTTGTGCAAGTCACTGCAGCAGAGTCCTGCCCTTCCTCAGGCCAGCCCTGGTATGCTGTCATGGCCACTGCGGCTGGAAGAGTGCAGCCCCTCACATCAGGACAAGAACCATTTGCTGCCACCTGCCTTGTCTCTGCTGCCTGGCCTGGGTTCAGCTGCCTGCCTCCATCTATCTGACTCTTGGGTTGACTTCCATTGTCTTCTCATAGCACCGTGTTTTCTTGCCGTGCATCTTGATGGCCCTGCTTTAATATGACCGAGGGTGATCATCCAGCTTTGTTGCTCTATTGTTCCCCATTGCCAGATCAGGTTCCACAGAGCCAGATTGGTGCGGCTCATGTGGCACTGTGTGATGGTGACCACATGGCAGTGGCTTCCCCTAACATCCCTGCAAAGGGGCTGAGGACAGAGCAGGGCAAGGCTGGGGAGCTTGGTGTGTTTCAGGTCAGCCAGGTTCTTGGTTTTGAGGAGTCTCCATCTCTTAAAATATCATTCAGCTAAATGGAGAGCATTTTCTAACAAAACAAGCCCAATGCCAAAAGAGCATGAATGTTGTATCATTCAGGTAAATGGAGAGCATTTTCTAGCAAAACAAGCCCAATGCCAAAAGAGCATGAATGTTGTCACCAAAGTTAATAAAAGTAAGGAAATTAATACTTATAGTTGACCTCCAATACCTAGGCACAGTGGGGTGTAGCAAGGAAGTAGTTAGAAAGGCACCATGGTGAGCCTTAGCTGTGAATTACCTTATTTTTATTAACTTTCTGACAACCTCAGTGAATTTCCTTTCTTTTTATGAAGTGATTAAAAAAGCTAATCAGATCACGTAATTAAAATACATAATTACACAATCTCAGAGTTTTTCATAATTACTGTACATGGTAAATATTGTTACCTGATAAAACTTTGCACAGGAATTCTGATAGGAAATTGTGTAGGATGTTTAGGAGGTTTCTGCTTTCCAGTGTTTGCAATGGAAGCATCTCTGACTACATTAGTTAGATAGTAATTGTTTTCAAATTGAAAATATAGTGAAACTCTAAAATAATGACTCAGTTTTCTTTTTTTAATGATTTTATGCATATCAGATAGCTGGTATATGTTGACACAGTGTTTCTGTGCATTTATAAATGGCTCTTTGGTTTGTGCTCATACCTCTGCTTTGTGTCTTGTTAGGCACCAGCACTGGAAAATGTGTGTTTTGATACAAAGCAACAAAGTAAGAAAAAAATCAGATCAGATGCAGTATCTTAACTCCAGCCAAAGAACTTAATTAAGATGGACTCACTCTTAAGCCTGTGTACAGTGGCTGCAGGGTAGATGATGTTGCAACCTTCCTGATGTCAGGTAGCCGGGAGGTCTGGGGCTATAGTTACGTTCTTGGGAAATCCAGAGATACAGCCTGATGTGTCTTTAACAATCAGCTCTTAAAAATCCAGGACTCCAACCTCTAAAGTGAATTGTTTGAAATTGTACAGTTACTGCTGTATGTCAGAAGATTAGTTTTATACTCAGATGCCCTATGACTGAGGTGGAGTTTCCATGTTCCAACAGAAGACGTTGAGCTCCTATCTTCAATACAGACAGATAATTTGGTCTTGATGGGGAGCTGAGGTTGGTACTGTCATAACTCTTGATACTCGTACTTTCATGTGCTAAACTGAGTATGACATGGAGGAAGTGGAATTCAGTTTTGCAAGTAATTCTGGCTAAAGATGTGAGGGAGCAGTTACTGAACTTTCATTCAAACCATTCTCTTGTCCACTTTTGTTTGTTTATGCAAGGGTAAGATGAGCTGAAGGTCCTGTTTCAGACAGCAGTCTAGGTTTTCTGGGGTCAGAAAACTGTTTTATCCTGAAAACTTTTGTTTTATTGACCAGAATTAAAATAATAGAAAAGCCTTGACAGACCAAAAAAATAATATGTGAGTGTGTGTCTTGTTCTGTCAGTCTCCTACAGGAGACACTACAGTTGCCCAGTCTGCAGTTCTGTCTGGGCAGGGATCTGCGGCTGTGAGTCTGGCAAAGGGACATGCCAAAATCAAATAGATTCTGGGGAGGGGGCAAGGGTTGGTCAGTATTTGGGGGTATGTAGGATGATACAGGTTTTGAAAGTGAGGCTCATCTGAGCTTTAAAACTCTTTGCGTTGTTTATGAAAACAATATTTTTTCATTCCCCCCCAAAAAAAAATTAAATTACCCAGTTATAACCAGCTTATTGACAATATTTCTTCTTTTAGACTGTCAGAGTGTGAGCTCATGCAGCTTAAAGTCACTGCCCTGCCTCTTTATGAGAGTAGAGACTGGATGGAGTTTCTTCCAAGTATCTGCCAGTTGTATTTCAGCAATTTTTGTAGCTCCTCTCTGCCACACCATACATGGAGTTTCTGTGAGGCACCCCACACCAGAGATCTAAGTACCCACACCAGGTTCAGGTACAAAACCTTTTCACATCTGGAGAAAACCAGCAACAAAAATATTAATTCACCTGGTGGGGGGAGAGGACACGTGTTTCCAGCCATTAACTGACTGGAGATGGTTTCTCGAAACACCTCTGGTTCTGGAGGTGCATGTGTGTCTATCAAACCTCTGATGCCTGATTTCCCTGAGAGTATGCTTTTATTTGTTTTTCTTTTGTGTTTTGTTGTTACTGTTTTGATTTTTTTGACCATTTTTTCCTATGCAGGGAATGTGCCCCCACCCCGAACACCCACTTCCAGCTTCCACACACTTTTTAATTTAGCAGACTCTTCTATAGAAAGCTGAAAGCTTTTTGTACCCGTAGTATCAAAATGCATTTTTCTAGGCTAAATTCAATCTCTCTCTCCCTACTGCCTCCTCATTCCTTTTACTGTGTTTTTAGTCTAAAACATTCCCAGCTATGTTTCTGTAAGTATAACCAGCCCTCATCATGTGGATAGAGCTAGAGAAAAAGCTATTGACTATAACTTCTTTTATTTCATTTAATTCTCTGATATCAGTGCAAGTGTCTGTGTGAGGCTGCTCTCAAATGGAAGGAGTGCTCTTTGGGAAGGATGGTGGGGAAAGACATAATTTGTTTGCAGGTGCTAAGAAGTTGCTATTCCTCCTTCTCCTCAGGGATAAATTGAGATGATTCAATGTACACTCCAACCCTAATTTTAATACCATTTAAACAAATAATTGTGCCCTGTACCTTTCCTCATTATAAATTCATTCTCATGTATCTGTGGCCAAGACACTGAGACAGTTACTAACTAGAATAAATTGTACAATTTACGTTTGTGGGAGGAAAAAAACAACCACACATATGGGCAGAAGGAAGCCTACATTGTTGGTTAAACCAGAGCCATCTGAATACAGACAGTCGGCACCTAAGACTGTATTAAACAATTCCAGGAGTAAGACACCTTTGCTTTTAGGGAACTGTAAGGGATGTGCTGTCCTGCTGCCGTAGGTGGGCAGTGTGATAACTACAGCTGAGGTGGGAAGTGCAGCCATGGCTGCCGGCAGGGTTCTGCAGGGCTCTGCGTGTCCCTTGGCAGGAGCATGCAGGGCTGGAGGGGCTGTTGTCTCCTGGTTGGATTCACTCGCTCCCCAGCTGTGCCCCCTCTGCCTGCCTGCACTGAGGAGCATCCTCCCCGCGGGAGCCTTTCTCTGGAGTGTGGTCAGTGCTGGCTGACATCTTGAAAAGCCCCTAAAGAATTTAGAGGGGCTCAGAAAGTCTCTGCAGGCTCATGGTGTAAGAGATGGGGCACAGCATGGGCTAATCTCACTGCCTGGGGCCTGCAGGAGAGGGCTATCCGGTGCGCCATGTCCCCATAGTGCTATGGAGTGGGCACTGCTGGGGTCATCCCAAGCAGCCTGCATGGCACTCAGTGTGGTTGGGCACAGGATCCCTGCTTGGGCTGCACCAGTGCGGGTGTGAGCCCTGCGGAACAGACCTTAGCTGTCACTGCAGCTCTTCTTTTGAAAGCCTGAGAGTGCAGTCACACAAGTTGTCATTGGGCCCTTCAGTCAAAAGGGCAAAGATGTGTTGGAAGAAGAAAGCAGTGGATGGTTTTGTTGCGCAGTGCAGTGCAAGTCCTCAGATCACAGATGCTGGGTCAATACTGGTTAAACTTCAAAGGTCTCTCATGGGGCACGTTGTTGTAGGGAAACACTGATGTATCGGAAAAGAGTCTTACCAGGTGGCAAACACCTTTGTTTGCTTACTTGTTTTAAAAGTAATTTCTTATTTAAAATGATGGATACTGTTAGTGAAAAGGAAGTAGCATTATTATACATTGTGTAGTACACATCTCTTCTAGGCAAGCCATGCTGTTTGGCTTTCATCTTGCATAGCACAAAATCTATAGTTATTTTCTTTTTAAACCTTTCAGTTATTTCTGTCAGGTATTGATAAGGGGAGAACTTACTTCCCGCCTCTGTTTAGTGCAGTTCCCCTTAGGCCTGTCACAAACAGTGCAGATTCATGCAGACCAATGTTTATCTAAAAGATACTCCGAATGTACTTCATATTCAGCAATGCGCTTTTACATTTGCGGGTCTTCTGTTTAAATGATGTGTTTGTTTCTTTTGTTTTAATTGTTCGCTAACAAACCCAGAGTCTTAACTGATTGTACTTTGCCACAACACATACTGTCTCTAAGGAATGGGAGATATACTTAGCTGGAGCAAACCCCATTTCCCAGCTTGGGTTAGGAGGAAGCTGGCAGCTTCATCAGCTCCAGGGATACCTGTGGAGGTTACTGGGGCACACGTGCCCCTCCCGAATCTGTGGATGAAGGCCTCGAGGAGCAACAGTCACCAGACTTCTGGAAGCTGGGATGTTCACAAGGGCAGCTTCATTTCCATTCATGGTGTTTGCATGAAGTCTAGATTCTGAATCCATGAAAGAGACAAGGAATATGTGCACCTTTCTGAAAACACCTCTGTGTAGAACTGGCTATATATTATATTTATTTCATTTGAGTTTTGAGAAGTGTTGAGTAACTGATTTCAGTAGGATTGATGTGAATACACAACACATTTGGAAGTCGGGCCAATAATGCATATGTCTAGCTATAAAACAGGTTACTTGATACTGTCTGTCAGATGTAATTTATTGTTTTTTCTTCCCTTGTTCTTTGAAGGCAGTATAAAATCTGAATGTTGTTTTTTACTGTTTGTTTATTGCTGAGTAATTTCAGCCAACATGTGTTTTTCAGCATTAGGCCTATTCATCATCAACGTCAACCCATTAAATTCGTAAGTGCGTCACAGTTTTCCCACCTAGATCAAAATGAGAGTCTGGAACAGCCTACTCTTTCTAACTTAACAAGCTGGTTTTATTTTCCTCTGCAACTTGCTCTAATAATATGACCAGCTTTAAATTCCTCCATCCGGAAGGCTTGGCAGTAAAGTCCTGTGCAGGGCTGAGGTTTGAAACATGAGGTTTTTCTCAGGTTCAGAACATGGCAATTGACATCTCTTCTACTGAGTGCTGATGGAAAATACTCAGGAGCAAAAGCCTATTCTTAGGAAAGTACTTTTCATATGCTGAAGACAGGGACTGCAAACCCATTTTCCTAGAGGTCAGGTCACTGTGTAGCATCAGTTGAAGATCTCACCCTAACAATGCAGTCACTTTTGGTGACCCCAGCCAAAAGACATGGAGTACTTGTGATCTGGTCCCAGTTTTCTCCCTTTTTAGTGCTTC
>WTXV02027790.1:0-14566 GCA_009823435.2 Nymphicus hollandicus | reverse complement strand
GAAAGTCAAAACCACAGCACTGCACCAGCTACTGAGAAGGAGAAAAAAAATGACTGCTATTGCTGAACCCAGGACAGCAACCTATACTTCAATCTGCCAGATAGGCAAATTAGTCCTAAAAACCCCTATTTTTATTAGTATCTAAGATGAGAACAGTCAGAGGAAGGAAGTTCTGTCCCTCTTACACAGCTGCCTCTGTTTAGCCATTTCTTGGCTTAGCAATTAACACTGCAGTTCTTTTATCTCCCACTTCCCTCTTATTGATCAGTTCTTGTGAAGTTTTGGGGGCTGAAAGTTAGGCTCTGGCAGTGAAACAGCTCCTGAACTAATTCAGATTTTCCTATTTATTCTCAGCAGCTATGAGTGATACCTGATGGTGAGTAGCATTGGCTAATCTGAGCCTATACAAGCTCAGTCTCAGACCATCACCAACTGTCATTGTCTGTATTACAGTATTTGCTGTGCACAAGGGAAGATTAGAGACTGGAATTCCTCATCCCTGTTAAGAGACACTTAGGATGACACATGATACATATCTACAAGCCATACGTAGTGTATATGAACACGACTAGGGAACAGTTGTGTTTTATCCATCATAATATATACGCTAAGTAGCCTCAAATGAAAATACCAGGCATCAGGCACAAAACAGTGTTTTTCACAGAAGATATAAGCTGTGGATCACTTTGTGAATTCCACACACTGACTGAATTAAAACCAAGACATATTCATGGAGGAGCAATCTGCCAATGACTGTTAAATTCAATGATATAATTTCTACTTTAGAAATCATGGATGCTAGGAGACTGTATCAGTGAAGTATCACTGCAGGGCTGCTTTGTTTTTACTGCCTTCTGTGGATATCAATTTCTACTACATTCCAAGTTTTTATTACTTTCATTTATTTCCATTTCTACATGGAAATGTTTCTAGGAGTAAGTTTTAAAGAAGTCATTATCGATGCCTTTGTTATAATTATTAATAAGAACTAAAGTTGCAAAACACCCTCCTAGTAAGCTCTTCAGTTGCCTTTCCTTTCATTATAGGATTTATACAAGGAGTTTGTGAAATAATGGGGTTTTTTAGGTTGAAAAGATGGTCAATTATCATGTCAATGGCTATGTTGTAATATGATGTTCAAGGAATATCAAAATTATTAACTCTAACTATAAATTCTTATTATGTATTTGAATAAAAAAGATTATTTGTTTATTGTAATTGTGCAGTTATCTCTATTAATTGTAATGTCTTTTCTTCTTTGGTGGATGTAAAAACAAACAATGTGGCTTTTTTCTGTAGTATTTTGATTCTGATCTGTAATTCATGGCTTACAATCAGGCAGCGGAAGTCAGAAATTACCCTCTATTTTACTATTTTGGTCATGTTATTAAGAGCAATGCAAAGATCAACAGTCAGCTTCTTTTGATTGAATGATTCAAGAGTGCAAATATTATAAGCAGATGTTACCTTTTGTTCAAGACAAAAGGTAAAGGCCTCTTTTTAACATATTGAGATAATGTAGAGTAAGTTAATGTCTTTCTGAAGTGTGGGGGGTTTATTCTTGAGTTATCCTTATAAGCTAATTTGAATTGAACTTTATATCTATTTGCGTTTAGGAGAAACTTACTCTTTAAGCATTTGCCTTAATGTCTGGAATTGCTTGCTCCAAAACCACCATCTAAAATGGGTACAGGTAAAAGGACTGGACCTTTAAAAGAAAGATTTGAATTCTCTTAAGATGGCTCTGTTTCAGTCTTTCTGTCTTAAATAATGTCTTACTGGCACTAGGTTGTCTAACTGTGTTAGACTTTATACAAGAGTCATGTCAATAAAGTAAAAATTGCAAGCTATTTTTCATTAATAGTATTTCCACAAATTCTATTTCTGCAGTACAGGAATATATACAATATATACAAAATATGATCTGGTATTTTGTTTGCTGAATGACAGTTAATTATACTAGCATATTTTTGCAGATGTTACACATTTCTATAGATTGCCTTTTACATTAATGTTCAGAAAACCCTTTTTGGGGCTCAGCAACTTTGGGGTTGTCCATGCACTCTGTTCTCTCTTTCATTACTCTAAAAGCCTTATCTGAACTCTGTCACAATCTCCAGTTGCACCTTCACCTGCTGGTAGATGTTGCTTCGGTATCCAAATAACTTTCATCAGATTCTATCCATAGGTAACATCTTGTACAGCTGCAGCATCCAGTTGTCTCCAGTGTCTCTAGTTTTGGTCTCCTTTCCTGTTGCTTTAGGCACTCTCGCTGTCCAATTCTTCTTGCTTCTAGGAACTCTTTTTTCAAAATTCTCTACAAATGGATGTTTTACTGATCTCTGTTGCCTCACTGTCAAGAGATGAATTTTTACTCACCACCTGGGTATTGGATCTGTTTGTCTTAGGTATGCTAAGATGGAGGACTATGCATTGTCTGCTTACCAATTCCAATCTGAATATTCCTTATGTGCCTTAAATCTGATGGATTAAATCTGATGGTTTTCGTACACTGGCTGTTTTTTTTCAGTGGTGCCAGCAAATGCTCGATTTATAGTTGATGCTGTTCTCAGAGAGAGCATTTCAGTCGCATTTAACAGAGCTGAAACTGATGTTCTTTTTCCCTTAGCTGCATTAAGAGAGCTATGAAAATAGCTTTCTTGTATCTCTATCAAGGCATAAGTGTAAAAAGACAAAATGTAGGCATAAATGATACCATTATGTAAAACAAACATGGAAACTGCATTAACCAATTTTCAGCATCAAAGTCTACCTTCTGAGGGGAATGCTTTTTAATGTTGAATAAGCAAAGCTGTGATTGGCAGACTAGGGGATCTTGTAGTCAACTATAAAAATATTCTTCCTGTTATTTTACCAATAGAAAGAGCTATTGAAAAAAGGGTGAGTCTGTATAGTCTTTCTTGCTTATTTTCACTGTGGACCCTGTCCACGTTAATCATGCACAAATTTTATGCCTTCAGCACCAATTGGCAGATTATTTTCAAAAGCATCATTGCTGTTACACTTCAGAGACACTGTTCTTTCCAAAGAGCTGCTCATATTTGCATAGATGATTAATGGTGACCAATATATCTTGAATGCTATATAGCACTGTACATATAGCTGTGCCATGATACCCTCCATATGGGGTGATGAGCTAGCACTTGGTTTCTCAGAGCCAAATCAAAATCACGGAAGTCCAGTGTGCTTGAAGAACTCAAAGTAAGGACCTTCTAGTGTGGCCCACAACATACCAGCTGGCCAATGATTGAAAATCAGTCTTTTTCTTGTAAGTTTTAAGGACATGTGCCTACTTTCTAACAAAATATCTGTTGTCTTTCTACTACTTCTTTTGAAGAAAAAGCAGCCAGAAGGAATTGGCAGACTAGGGGATCTTGTGGTCAACTATAAAAATATTCTTCCTGTTATTTTACCAATAGAAAAGGCTATTGGTAAATATCAGAACATAAAAGGAAAACGCTGTTGCTCCAGGCAATGGGCAATGTTCCCATGGCTTTCTGTATGATTCAAAGAGAAGGGTGCATGACAAAGACTGCAAGCCATATTTATATCTCCAGCTATTAATGGATATTGGTGGCACATTGGTCTCTGGAATAATTTAGAGCACTTTGAGAAGAGAGTTTCAAAAAGACAAGCTTTACCTGCTGCATTAAGCCATTTCCTTCTATATGATTGTACATGAAATTTGACTGACTACTCCATACCTCAGGTGAAACAGCACACCTTTAGTAAGGAAATTAAATTTAGATAGAAAGGACTGGCTTCTGCTCTCACATTTATGGAAAACATATATTTCCCACAAAGCCAGAGGAGTAACCCTTGGAAAAAAACCCACAAAACGAAACCAGACGTTAAAGAAGAAAAGAATTTGTCAAAATACTACTGGGTATATTTGAAACAGTTGCCAGAAAGCAATTATCATGTATATTATTGAAATAAGTAGAAAGGTTTGACTCAGAGCAACAATACTTTTGAGCGTGATACCTAACTTGGCTGAAAAAAAAAATATGAGAGGTTTCAATTTTCATATTTCAGTACAGCTTTATTTTTTGCTCTTGAAGATTTATGAGTTGTGTCTGAATTTTATCTAACTTCCTTGAATGCATGACTTACCCTAAGAATAAGCTTGAAATTAAAGGACTAGAAAAAGAAAAGAGAGAAAGGGAATATTTTGGCTGTCAAATATTCACTTACTTATATTTAAAGCTCCTATATTTACAGCTATTTTTTTCCAGAAGGTGTGTGACTCTCCAGCATAATTACAACTTTTGGTCACTTATGAACTTAACAAAAACTCCTTGACCTCAAAGGGTATTGAAATTTCTTGATTTTCTAAAGAAAAAAACTCCACCTACATTTTATGTCAGTATAAGACCAACCCACTGTTTGCTATTTTATATAGAGTTTTTATAATATATAGTTTGTTTTAAACTGAAGGAATATTGCTGTGGTCTTACCAGCATCTCCAAGAAACTGAGATATGTCTTTTTATGTTGATACCTTCTTAAGTACTGTGACCTCTTTTCCATTCTTCATTGTAATATATTGCTTAATGACTTGAGTGAAAGTGGAATTAAAAATCTTTGGAAATCATTTTATACATCTAGTGAAACATGCATTGACCATCATTTTACCTTAATTGTATATAGGCTTTGCTCAAAAAAGCAAGATACATATATCACAAGAGTCCTCTGAAGAAATAATGTACATTGATATGCCAATACAGGTATCTGATAAGTTCTCATAGTCCAGAAAACATGAGCAGTGTTTATATATGAGTGTCTGTAATTAACATTGTGCCTATCTTAAATCTGTGACCAGGTTACAAAGGCACTTGCTTTTCAGTGTTATGATCCAAGGTGTTCTTCAAAATCATTAGTCTTCACAGTACATGTAGTAAAAAATTTATTAAGTCACTGCTGTAATGATAGTCGAAGAACTATTCCTGCTGCCTTTGTTAACTACCCTTACACAGCCCATGTATAACTTTCCCAAAATGGCCATTAATACTGAATATTGCATGTGGGAGCTGTTTAGTGATGTCATGCATGTCACATACTATGAGATATCAGCAGAAGACATTTTAACAGGGCATGTGCTTCCAAAACACAGTTTCCCCCCCTCATTCTACACACATACAAAAAGAACCGTGCTCATTTTTGCTGCTTCCAATGCGAGTGTTCTATTAATGAAGTGAGGTACACATGGGATCAAGTCAGTCAGAAATCAGTGATAAGAAACTTTTACAATAATATCTAATCTGTGTTAAATTTAATTCAGCACCATTTTCAGAAATTGTATGTGATCAGGTAGAAACCTGCAAATTCACAGAGATCATTCTAAATGTGCCACAGAACACTAAAGATAGATAGAATGATTCATTCCCCGTCACAGAGAAGGCTCTTCCTGAACCTTATTTTGACCTTCATCTTTCATAACAATCTCTTACCTTTCCAGAGATCAGAAGCTTCAAGTCCTGCCTGAAACTTATAACACTTAGTTTTGTTATATATAACAACTAATTCCTGTTTGAATTGTTTACCAAGGAAAAAACTAGATGCATTTAGCAACTCTATAGCTTACAGATCAGACTAACTACAAATTCTAGTTACATTTAGTTATTTTGAGCAAAAGACAACAGTATTTCCCTTAGTATATATAAAATCATACGCAGCACGAATTTTTAAGAGATTTATCCACTCATTTGTAGAACCTCCACACTATATATCTCAGCTAATCCTTAGGTGTTCCTGCATAGTTTTACAAGTCCTGCATAAGGGGTATGTGGAGTAATGGAAATGGTTGCCTAGAGACACATATGGACCTTCTGCAGTTACTGGGGTTGAAGAGAAGTCTCTTCTTTTTGTTCACGAAAGCACATACCACCTGTAATGGTATCTATATGTGGGAGGGTGATGTTGCTGTAGCTTCCCTTCGCAGCATAGGTTTCTTTCTGACATTTTTACGAGGACAGTTTGTGGCTGGATCGTGGCTGAGCTGCGCTGGCCCTGCTGCGTCAATGATGGGAACATTACGTACCCCTGCAGAGAGACTTTCCCGCCTCTGCAGAGGGCACAACGCTATCTCATAGCCTCCAAACGTCAAAAGCTGCCAGATTTTAGAATTGGCATTTCCATTCCTCTAACAGGTAGAGACCTAACAGACTGGAAAATAACCATGTTTCCTTTAAAGGCCTGATAATATTATAGCCATAGATTTGCATTTTAAAATTGCCTTCAAAACCTAGTGCCTACATCTATTTTTGGTGCCTAAGAGGCATTTTTACAGAGGTATTGAGCACAAAGTCCCAGTGAATAACTGAGTACAGTGATAGGAATCCTACTAGTATGGATGTGCCAGCACTATTCTTTTATCTGCATTAATAAGCAGAATAAAGCAGCCTAATCTTTTTCAGACTTAAACACAAATGTCTCTTTTTAAACAAACTTCTTAACAATTTGGGAGAGATTGACTATAATAATACTAAATATTTCAGAACCTACCTTAAAATAAATCGTAATAAAACCACACACTGAGGTTGTACTTTGGTTGAGGCAGCAAAATTAAACATTTTTAAAGTAAATTGTGAATGTGTTAAGTCATCCTCCTTCCCTGGGCATAAAAGAGTAACACAACCATGGTGTAGATGTTAGGGCTTTGAGTTTTGGCCTGCCTTTGTTAAACAAGCATCGGATTAGATTTAAAAGCACAAATGGCATTATATTCTTCAGTGCTCAGACATGTGCTGCACATTATCAGTCTATAATAATTTTTTTTTCAAATTAACTTTTATATTAAAGTATGACAAGGTATTTCATGTATTTAGCATATGTTCTGCTCAGCACAACTAAATATTGCAGATGGGAACCATTTTCCAAGGAAAATGCTAAACTATAAAGGTTCAAAATGTCAAATTGAATTACTCATAATAATTGGTGTTGTCAATTCTCAGTTTACATACCTGTTAATATGTTGCATATTCTCCCTAATTTTCTTGGTGAGTAGCTAGTCAGACTTCTCTGTGATGAATCTGAGACATTAATTATTTTGCAGGATAATTGTAATTTGATTCTTACAGGATTTGTGAAGGCTACATCGATATAAGTTGGCAAAGGTGCAAATAAACTTGCAAATTAGTGTATAAATTATCCTCTGATACCAAAGCCTGCAGAAAAGGTTGCAGAAAGGTTGACTGCAAATAGTAAGCTGCAGACTAGCCATACTAATCTTTATAATTTTTCTGAAGCAAATCACTGCTATTAGCAAGGTACATTAAGATGTAATTTGTTAGCTAGTTTGTATTCTGAAATCACCGTACATTAACAGTTACAATAATCTGTTCAGCTAGTCATTCAGAATTTGCTAATAAGACTGTACTAGTCTGTTGATTCAGTTCAATAGTACTCTATTGATCTAATTCATATGTCTTGGGAGCTGTTCCCTGCTTTAGAAATGTCAAGAAATATTTGCTAATTTGATAGTTAATTTTATACTTGCTAAATGTCTCCATAATGTAACTCTTTCATTGTTTCTATTTAGAAAAATGAAAGGGACTGATAATGAGAAGGGCTAGTCAATTATAATAATGAAGTGAAATGGTCTTTTGCCTTTCTGTCTTTCCTCTGCAATGGAATGGAAGAACAGCAGTTTGGCATGCAGAAAAACAGCAGGGTTTCACTTATGAACCTCAGGTAAATTAGAAGCAGCTTGTTAAATATCTTGCTCAGACATTATAACTCACTGTGTTTTTTACAAGAATCTAGCTTTACAGCCATATTTTCTCTTTTATACCATGCTATTTTTTTTCCTTCTCACTTTACATTTGCACCTTAAAGCTCCTTCAAAATGTCATAAACATGCACAGACTGTAACTACCACAGACCACTATTAAGCTTCATCATTTTGCTGAACAAGTGTTTAGCGCAGAGTTTGTGAGATGTACAGTGATAAGTGTGAATCATGTCTAGACCGATCTGGCATGCTAATTACCATGCAGGTCTGCATTACCACATCTTCATCATTACACCAGTTGTGGACAATAACTGGTATATATTCTGTTGTAAATTCTTCCTAATACATTTGCAATTTTAGTGTGCTCTAGTGCACTGAATAGACTAAAAAATAAAAGAGTTGAATGATCCCTGTCCTTAACAAGCTATGTGGGGATGTTACTACACAGTGAGCCCCCAGCTCATTATTTACTCTGGAGTTCCTCTCAGCCCCCATCAGCTCCCACATCAGTGAGTGGAGTGGGCTGGGACGCTGACTTTTGGCAGCTCCCCCAGGAGGTCTCCAAATTTTGGTGGAGGCTTTCTCTTCATGCTTATCCTCCTGAGCACCTAGGACTGAGCACAGCTGTGAGGTGGGCTCCTCACCAGGCCAGTCTGCACTCACTGGGGAGGCAGCAATATCCACAGTGAGTGCAGGGTTTGCTTACATTGCTCCTCCCTCAATTTCTTTATCTCTCTTTTATCATTGCTTCAATAGCGGCAGGCTTTGAGGCGTGGTTTTCTCAGCACATTGTCTAATAAATGCTGCAAAGCATATGAACTGTTTGAAGCTATTATGTATGAATGTACATTGGACTTTCTGAAAAGGGAGAATTAAATCACCTTATTCAGAATTGTAACAAGATTTTACAGTAGTATAATCACTTGATCTTTGTGCTCTTTATGGACCTTTTCTGTTTACTATATTCAACGCATTATAAAATGTAAAGGCTATTTACACACAAATTATGCTACTGACACTATTCAAACCAAATACAATATTATTATTGTTACCAAGAGACCGAATACATCTTTGATAATTTCAGATGGCTCTCCTGGAAATTAATATTATAAAGCTACTTGGTAATAGCATTAAAAGAAAGATAGTTATTCTTTGTGCAAATGTATGAAAAATTCTATTTTGAACTGGAACTGTTATAGTAGATTTAAAGTAGAATGTCTGGATGCTGCTCAGAGTATTCCTGGCTCATGAGAAGAATTACAAGTGCCTAAACAAGTGATGTTTTAAATATTGATAGGAAATCTAGGGAGAGAAAATGATATATATTTTTATTTTATGTCTGAAGAAATTTATGAGAGGTCTCTGAAGAACTTTATAAATTTAACAACAACAAAGTGAAAGGAAGCAAAATAAGCTGCAATTACAAAATTGTTTGTTGTTCTTACTGACATTTAGAATATCAACTAACAAACAGCTTTATTGCATTTGGCTTTCATTTGATTCCTATCTCAAGGACTGATATTTTCAGAGGGAAATGGCTGTGTGCATCTTTGTGGTAGGGTGTGTGCCCAGCTATCTTTTCACCAGTGGGAAGGCTTGGCTTGCTCAAGTTTTGTGGTGGAGCTCTGTGCTGAGTGCACAGGGAGACCTTTTCTGTTTTGATTAGACAGCCTTATTCACACCTCACTTGAAAGATGCACGACAATAATCTACACTTCCAATAAAAACCTTGGGACAAAATCAAGTATCAACCAAGTAATAATAAATTTGTGAATTTTCATGGCATGCGTACAGAATTGAGAGGACACAGAAAGTCTCTCAACTCACTTTTTAGAGGGGTTGACTTCCCCAAAGTGTAGATATGGTCAGTAGCAACCAACAGCAACAGGTACTGTCTTTCAACAGTAAGGAGTAAGTCTTTCTACGTAGTGTAGATAAAGTTGGGCATGCCCAACTCTATTTCCTACTCTGTTCAATTCAGTTCTTATATTATTCTATGTTTCCAATTTTTCCCCCAGCAGGACCACACAATACAAAAAAAAGAAACAGTATTTTAGAAATCCTGACTCACTTAGGTGTTAAGCTTTAGGATCTGGTCAGGGAATACTTAAGCAAACTGCACATACATAAGTCCAGTCTTTCAATTTAAATTAGCAGATAATGAGAGGGTTATTTCCCTCTCCAAGAATTTACCATCAGTACCCTAACAGGCTGCTACAGCAGCTTCAGAAGCTTCTCTTTTTTCTAGGATGTTCATCTCCAGCTTTTGTGCTGAGGTTAGAATCATTATGAAGCACTGGCATAACACAAAGTAGTCACATCACCATGTGGTGCAAACACTGTGCTTGATATTTGCTTCTTTAACTGTGGGAAAACATGCTGCTTATAATCCAGCTTTAGGCATATGTTTTGTGATTTGAGCCTTGCTACTTTCAGGTGAAGTAGAAATAAAGGTAAACTTCTGTTCTAACTCCCTGTACACGTGCTGATACTGCTGCAAAATGTAGCTGATTAAGCCGGGAATAAAAATAATTGCAGAAAACATGAGAAAATAACATTACTATAATTTGTGTTATCTCTATTTCAATTTCTCTGTTGGTAATGGTTGTCACTTTGCTGTGTGAAAGCTTCAGGCCATATTTTCAAAATGAGCTGAAATTCCATTCCAGGCACTGGAATGCATTATAAGGTAATTCTTCTGACTGAATGAAGCTACATTTTAGAATGGATAGGTAATAAAGTGCCCTTTGGCAGTACCTGAAATAAATATCTTTATCTAGTCTCCCTACAGTATTTTTACTGTAGGTTTCTCATCTGTTGCCATCTACTTGTTAAGGTTTTAGCTATCTGCTTTCCATCCATTCAAGAAATTTTAACAATAATTGGCACTGTTTTATTCTACAGTCTCTCAGTGCTTAGGAACAGTTTTTTCCATCAAAGACTCCATCCTTCATGAGATGGCTATTTGGCCTTGCCAGAACAGAGATAAATACCTCGACTGCCTTCCAACTAAAAACAGTCCACTTATCCCACGAATCTCTTAAGTTATGACTGCAAAGGTTTATTAGTGATTTCACTGCTAACTGGCTTTAAGGTCTGTACTGCAAACTTTAATGAAATACAGTAATTAAGAGTTAGAAAGTTATTTACCTCCATACTTGCTTGTGCTCTGGAAGTCCTATGGTCACCAGGCCTTCTGGATCACAAAGGAACAGAAATCTTTCCTTGTGTTGTTATTCTGAGGTTAAACATAAATCCAAAATACAACAATATGTCTTAGTACTGCTTTCTTTTACCAGGAAATTTACAGAACTGTGCCAAAATACTAGAAGGTAAGACCATGACAGTCAGATTCTCCCAGTAAAAGAGAAAAGCTACAAGATCTTCGTTATGTCCTAGCTCATTAAAATGGACCTTTGTCCATCTTCAACAGACTTTGGCTTTCATTTGTCTGCTATGGTCACAAAAAGTCTCTGGCAAAACCAAGTCTCAAAAAAACCCCATCTAGTGTTTCAGGTGCTAAAACTCTCTTTAAAGTAGTTTACAACAACCCTGTGTGCAGTGATGTTAAATGCTAAAAGGACAACAACAATAAAACAGTGAGAACCACTTTTCTAAAAGGTAAAGCTTTGTTTTTCATGTGTTCTGATGAAACAGTTCATACTGTATGTGCCTACAGGAAAAGAGGGAATTCACTGAGTCACAGAATCACAGAATTATTAGGGTTGGAAGGGATTCCTGGAGATGATCTAGTCCAACCCTGTAACAAATTGTTTTATAGAGTATGGTTATCTTTTATCAAGGATTTGTATATCTTTGCCTTCTGGAGCAGAGACCAGACAACCCTATCACTGAAATGAACCAGATGGTTTCTGCTTGATTAGTGATTATATCTCTATGGCAAAATACCAAGAGGCAAATACATGAGTTTTTCTTCAAGAAAGCTCTCACTAATGCCAATAGAAGGTTTGCCAGATGAAGTATCATATTTTGGCTACACACACACATGTATGCACACACACACACACTTCTATACATAATCTGACTGAAAGCCCACTCAGATGAGAAAAGTTTTTACTTGTGTCACTGGCCTGTGTTCCCACCTCTCCCAGAACAGTCTTGTGTTTTGTATTTAATCACTCTGAACTAAAAGACTTCAATTAAGCATTTGATTTCATCCATCTTCGTGACATTTCCTTGTGCCTATGTGCTGATTCCATCCTGTCAGTGTTGTTAGGTTACATTAGGTGATTGCCCTCATAACCAGGTGACAGACATCCTGCTTTAGGAAACAAGCTTCTCTGCCATGGTGTATCAATATACAAGAACATGGATGTGTTATTTATTTTTAGTGCTTCATAAATCAGTCAGGATCTGTCAGCTCTAATATTTCTGCTTGCCATATTTTGTTGTAGCCATACCTTCTGAGTGTTGAGAGACTTGCACTGCACAGATATGGTAATAGAACATAGCCTGAGCTTGGCACATAAAAACCTATTTTTGCCATCATCCACTTACATTTTATACAGTTTTTTTAATTTATATCACATCTAATTCTGTTTTTTCTCTTCAGCTGTTGTCTTTGGGCCTCTTTATATGTCAGTCACCATGGAAACAACATACTTGAAAGAGTAGTGACAGCTTTGCAAGTGATATTGACATTTTAAGTTCATGACATTGCAACCCTTTACTTACAAGATATGGCAAACATGCAAGGAAGCAACAAAAGGTATACGATGACCAAAACCAAGCAAATGTACAGAAACATTTTCCAGTAAATAATTATATATTGGAGCTTTCCTTGAAAAGAAGATTTGAAGTCAAGGTTTGTTACTGCGCTCTTTAATAGAGCCATTTTATCATGGCAATATTCTAATGTTATGATCTAATGTTATGATTCTAATAATATCTATCTATAACAGGACCAAGCCAATAATTTCTTTTTCAGCTCACAGCAGCTGAAATCAAAATAATTTTGGCTTTGCCTGAACTAAGTTTGAATATTTTGGTCTATCACCATATTAAAATTTGCCAAGAATGATCTCTATGTTGTGAAATAAATATTTTGTTTCTACCCAAAACAAATATTACAGTTCAAAGGACAGGAATGAAATGCAACTGGATTTGAAGTTTAGGCTGACAAAGTCTGAATACCTGGGATGACAAGATGCAGTTATTTCTTACCCTTTTTAGAACAATTCAGCAGAAAAGGTATTTACCTACAGTGTAAAATGTGAGAAGGATGTCACAAGATACACAAAATACAGCACTCCTAAGGCACTGTAGCCACATTTCTAAATGGAAATACTTCGAGGTTTTGACAAAGAAAGTTATACTTTGCTTTTTAATAATTTCTTTGTTGAAACAATTGTTAAGACTGCAGAGCTCAAGTACTATTCTTGAGACTATACTAATTCCAAGGTGCCCTCCTGTCCCTTCTCTAGAGGTAACAAAGCCAGAGCCTGTTTCAGACGTGCCTAAAGTTTGAAGACAGGCATAATGTCATGCCCACCACCATACTGCGTTCAGCTCTGGTGACAGAGTAACCTTCAAGCATGCCTTCATCTTCCCATGATGTAAAGCCATTGTCTGCCTATGTATCTCCATGACAGCCAATTAACCTTTCTTCTGCTCAGGGACTGTTATGTCTTACATAGGCAGGTGGTTTGCATTCCAGTGCATCCACATCTCCTAGATATTTCACACATATTTAAGCAGGATTTTTCATAGTTATAGTTTTAATAAATGTTAGAGTAGGCTCTCTTATTTTTTAATGTTTTTTTCGTTATCCAGCTGCAAGAGCTTGGTTTCCCATTCATGATATCAGTGGGAAAAATTGTGTCGCTCTATTCCTCAGTCTATTGGTTTGTCCCAGCATTACAATGTTAGTGCAGGATGTGAACATGTTATTGAATACATGATCATGGAAGCATGAACACCAGAAGCGGTAATGCTTCTGTGTCCTTTTGGCAATTATTGCTGCTGTTAATATTTGAAATTCAAAAGCTTCTTTTTTATTACAACTAATGATGCATCTGCTGAAGAGACATTTATAAACTGTGAGTAGCTGGATTAGCTTTTATCTTGTGCTTCCTCTATACAAATGTCCAAAGCTGTATTTGCAAGATGGAACAAGTTAGCTTTAGAAAAACAGTTGGATTCTCCCCTCCAGTAGTTTTTGAAACTCTGATAAGACTGAAACAGGGGTAAAAGAGCACCATTCTGAAGTAGTCGCAGTTTGTAAATGGAAGAGTAGCCTCTCAAAGTGGCATCCACAACAGAGAGAACTGAGAATGAATATCCTGTCACAAACCCACCAGAAAACTCTCAGGTCCATATCTTAAAAGATAATTAGGTCAGGAGTTTCCATTGATTTCCCATTCATACACCCTAAAAACCTCTGTGCTTAATTTGCTACAAGGAAACCTCAGCATGCTGAGGAGTCTGCAGGAAATGACTCTAATTAGAGTTTTGAAGAAATGTCAGAACAACACTGAGATCCTGGGTTTGTGTAGCAGGCACAACAGTGCATTCAAAATAACCATATTTGTTTTGGAAAATATTTCTAAGCAATTAAAATATATCAATGCTAATACCTACTTTAAGTATATCAGTTCAATCTAAAGGTAAACACTGCAGTAACAGGCAAGTACTGAATATCATAAATCATATAACATATTTGTTTAACCAAACCAAGTTTAACCAAGCTAAGTGCAAGATCCTACATCTGGGTCGGCGCAATCCCAGGCACAGCTACAGGTTGGGTGGAGAAGAGATTCAGAGCAGCCCTGCAGAGAAGGACTTGGGGGTGTTG
>WTXV02027788.1:0-21943 GCA_009823435.2 Nymphicus hollandicus | reverse complement strand
AGCCACCAAATTGGTCAGGCAGGATTTCCCCTTAGTAAAGCCATGCTGGCTGTCACCAAGCACCTCGTTGTTTTTCACGTTCCTTGGCATGCCTTCCAGGAGAATCTGCTCCAAGATTTTGCCAGGCACAGAGGTGAGATTGACTGGTCTGATTTAAATCTCTGTTGTGGGTTCTTTAAAAACAAGTACTGCGTAATATTGAACAGAAAGGAAATAAAATTTGGCCCAGTGGTGCTCAAAACAGTACTACTGCCGGTACTGGGGAAAAAAAAAAAAAAGCCAACATTTTACAGGACATTTGTATTATTCACAAAATTAAATGGAAAGAAGCTAATCTCTGTGGTTTTAGATTCTCAGTAGCACAGGCTTTTGCCTTGCTGCTCCTCATTATGGATTACATTTATTACTGTCCACAACAAGAAGCAAAAAAGCACCATAGTACCAATGACAATATCAAGAAAGAAGCTTGCAAGGATATACTGCATTTCGGAGGGTGTTTTAGTTTTCCTTTAAAATACTTCATATTCTCATCCAGGATATGATGAGAAGCAAAATGTTCTGTAATTCTAAATTTTATGTGTCGATCTCATCTCCACCAAACATAGCTCTTACAGAACAGAAGGTCTTTTACTATCTCTCCCACTACAAGTTTCATTGCCTTTCTAGATATTGTTTCAGTTCAGTGCTGTCATAAGGTAACGAAAGAAGAACAGTACAACTTATGTTTGCTGCTATTCTGCCATTTTTCTATCTTTATTTTTCTTTATGTTATTGTCTTAACTGTGATCTTGAGCAGGTTAGAGATTTGACATATGTTCCCATTCTCATTTTATGCTCACGTACAAGATACCTCAGTCTTGTTACCTTTGCTATCTTCTGCTCCCGAGATCTTGACACTGTTCAGTCATTTCTGATTGCATGATTCTACTTACACTGTCACTAGCCTCTTTCTGAAAATATTCTGCATCTTCCTGGCTATGTTAAAAGATGTGACTGATCCAGTCCTGAAATTTTATCTGGTATCAAATCCTGCTTCAAGTATTAAGAGCTTGCACACCTTTTTACTGAGCATTACAACTATAATACATCTATTTATAGATTGCATAAATAAAGAAACTATAGCAAGTAATTCAGGAGATATATAATTTGTGTTTCAATTATTAACACATTTTGGCTTGGAGGATTAAATGTATAAAAAATAAGAAATAAAATAATAAATTAGAATAAGCATTTAAGACTGGAAGATGTAGGTGCAGACTTCATTTTAAGAAAATTAGCCTCAGTTGTTTGGATACTGTGTACAATGATGTATGAAGCATTGCAGTATCAACTTCAAATGAAAATACTGCAGAGGCATGTCCTATTCTAAATGTATGGAGTCTAGTTTATGGCCAGATAAAAACCAAAACCAACCAAACAAACAACAAAACACACACACATACAAAAAAACCACCCAGAAAAACAAAACCAACAAACATCTGGCTTCCTACAACACAGAATGGAATTTAATGTTTGGAATTAAGCACTGAATTTTACTGGGCAGTACAGATGCTATAATACAAAAAGCAACATTAGATCCAAAAAGGAGGCCTTCTGTTAAAAACAACCTGGTAAGAATGGGCTTAGTACTTCATGTATGGCTTATGTTTGCACAAAGTATATTTGCTAGAAGGATCTCTTTAATGACTTTTTCAGCACTTTTTGAAGTTTCATAGATCTTAAATCAAGAAGACACCACAAAGAGTCTGCTTGGGATAGGAAAGTTCTAAGAATGAAAAGAAAACACACAGAATTTAAAGTTAATAGACAATTTGAAGAAGAAGAATGATGTATCTTTAAGTTTATCTTTTTTTCTTACTATAAAGGTATAGCTGTGAAAACTTTGTTAAATTCTGATGTGGTTTAGGCTAAATGCCTGCAAAAAAGATTTTCTGTAGATCCTTCAATTCACTTTTGGATCTCGTTCCTTAGTATCTAAGACATTGATTGTAATGGAAGATTCCCAAAAGTGTTTGCAACACATGATAAATTACAAAATGCTTTGTAGAATCAGTAGGAAGGAGGTATTGTCACTCAAGTGGTGTTGAAAGCCTTGTAAAGCCATCTGGGCAGATAAAATTACAAGGGAGGAACTGGTGAATAGCTGACCCTTTAACCATAAATGTGCTATTTATCTCTAATCCAGTTTAGCAATAAATTAGATTTAGTAAGTTCAGAAAATCATTGCAAGTGAAAGGAGTGTGAAGTAAGGGATAACTCCTATCTGAAGTGGACAACAGGACATCTGTGATTAAAAAGCAACTACTTTTGTACAGCCCCTATCAGGTTTCACAAAGTGACTGTTGTGGTAAGAGTGTGCAAGGAAGAAATTAACAAGCTAGGCTTTCCTGGACTAACATCATCTAACAGTACCAGGATCCAGGAAGAAACACTGGACCTCTGCCTTACCTTTGGGGATATGGAAGATGTCCACAATCTCTTAGCCATGACATGACATATTTCTAATAGACATGGAGTTAAATTGACATACCCTGTAGTTGTTTATAAAGTCATCCCACAGGTAACAGTTTCTACTGGAACGTCTGTGATTTGTATGTGTGTTACGGTAAGTCAGAATACCTATTAGTTGTTACTGTGGGATTCCTTTGCCCATTTCTGAAGGAGCTAACTGGCAAATGCACCCAAAATATTTCCTTAGTCTACTAACTCTGTACTTCTACTAGCAATCTATGTTTAAGTAGAATTGATAAAAAGAGGGTCTTTGGAGAGACTGTAGAATAGGAGACCTTCCTACCTTTTCCAGAAAGTGTTGACCCCTGTGTAGGTAACATGATGAAAGAATTATTAGAATATATTGTTAACAGTTTGTGATGAAATGCAAAAAATAGTCTTATCCTGATCCTCTTCATTTTCAAGTTTAGTATTGACAAGATACTAAATGGGCATGATCAAATGAGGCAAATAAGGTAAAAAAACCTCAAAACTTCAAAGGTTAAATTTACAGTATTCCAAAGCTGTTTACAGTGTGGAGAAGAAAAATTATGAAACAAATCTGTGCAATCAAAATAAGGAAATAATTTTAACTGTGAGATACAGTTATATTATCTCAAAAAAAAAAAAAAATTCATGCCATACAGGATGTTAAGAAACAATTTAAACACATGACATACAGAAGTTATTAACATGCTGGCCCAAACTGGATGCCATCTCACAAAGTGAATGTGGAATTTAATTCCTGTGGAATCTCCATTCTTGGGGATAGTTAAAACATTACTGGACAAGAACTAGAGTAACTTCATCTATCTTTGAAGGTGTAAGAAGGAAGTTAAGCTGGAAGAACTCCAGGGGTTTCTTGCACCCTTTTTTTTCTTTTTTTTTAATGTGTTGTTGCTACGTGTCTTCAGAACACCCTCACTCCAAAACAGTGAATGTGAGGAACCATGTGTAAGAAAGTAGTCGGTAAGATCAAAGGAGTTGCCTGATCTTTGTTTTCTTTGCAAATGCATCTATTCTATGGGATGCAGACTGTGGTTTTGTCACAAATAATAGAAAAGGACTATGAAATATTCAGTACATGTAATTTGCTATACCAAGAGCTGTCTGAGAATAAAGAAGTTTTTTTAACAAAATAATGGAACAAAATAACAAGCATAAAAATAAAGACAAAACTCTAATAACCAATGGGCATGTGAATTCTTAGGTAGTTTTATTTCAGGGCTAAGTATATGAGCTAGGAACACCATATTAGTATCCTTCTTCTACAAACATCTTGACTTATTGTTGTTGTGTAGAATGTCAAGATTTACATTGTGAAGTGCTCATTTACAATCCTTTCTACCCCCAATAAGTACCTTTAAAAATACATCTTCTGAGACAAATAAATGATCAAGAGCTCATTGCAAAATTGCTGCACATTTACAACTGTCTATGACTTTATTACGAGTCACAGATTACACATTATTTAAAATCTGGCCAATACAAGGCAGATTATTTGTAAGGATGATCTTCTGAGAATCTCCATTGCTACAATTCTCCAGGAACTGCTTAAAGAAAATGACAGTGTCAGAAAACAATGACTTTCCATACTGTATAGAAAGAACTTGAAGGATTAGTTCTGAATTTTCTAGGAGTTATTTCCTATATTAATAAAAGACTATGACTGTACTTGTGTTATTTCAAGAGCATCTTATCAAAAGAGCAATGGCTGTGCTAGTGTTAATGGAAGAACATGTAAAATATTCAAGACTTACAATGCTAAGTCCATTTTCATTAATAACTGTACTTTGCTAGAAATAGAAGGTGAATTTTTGGAATATCAAGACAAAAACTGTGACAGGCATCCAAGGGTATGAAAATATTCTTATCTCTAATTAAAATCGCTGAAATGTACACTCATGTACTAGTCACAGTAATTCATGTTTTGGACTGATCACACATTATAAATTCACCATATGGGCTGTTCTGTAGAAAGCTTTTATTTCCACACCCTCTAACTGTCAGAGCTAAGAAAATAACACATAACATTGAACAAGACTTAAACAGTGTATTAATATTGGTTCTCTGCTTTGCTTTATTTACTGTGGCATGATCTTCTAAAACGGATAGTCCATGTTTTTTTTTTTTTTATCATAAACTAAACCTGGTGGTTTAGATGTTTAGAAAACTTTACCAGACCCCAGATGTATAAATTCACATTTATTTTATTTCCATGTTCAATTTGTATTTTAAAATGTGGTAATAGAATTGATATACACTTTAGTGTAGGGCACTCTTCTTCACTGAGAAGTTGCTGCTTTTTTCTTCCCTTTGGGCTCACTGAAGGAGCTCTTGACTCCATGCAGTTGGCTAGCTGAGAGCTGAATAAACCTACACTGCAGAGCATAAAATCATGTTGGTAGGTTTTATTTAAACAGAAGAATCATTATAGTGTTCCTACTCTAATTGTTATTCCCTGAGGATGATTCCATGTGTGAGTCTTGTTATTCTGTTTACTGCATATGGCTAGACTGTGTTCAGTTACACAAGGATTGAAATAATTTACATTATCCTAGTTTTAGTTCAAGAACACCTTTCTATCTTTAGAAAAGCCTAATTTTTGTTAAATAAAAATGAATATTGGACATAGAATTTCAAATGTGAAACCAGATCCTCAGTTACCATAAATCAGCATCACTCCATAGAATTAAATTGTTATATAAATTAACCCTACCTGAGGGTTGTCCAATCTTCTCTTATAATTAGGATTGTAATCTCAAACCACTAGCAAAATATTGTTCAAACAATGGGGAACAGTGAGAAAGCGATGTGTTTACTTACCTTAGGAAACTGTATGCAGGCTTCCAGAGACATTCACATTTCTTTTAACAAAGTATACAACTGTAATACAGAATTTAAAATAAATATGAAAATAATTATTTAATTAGCCTGCACATTTAATTATATTTAGGAGAGCATCCATATAGATGGTAACAACAAAGTTCTCTCTTTCTATTAGAATAGTCTATTGTAGAGGCATTGACGGGAAAGCAGTCATTTAAAGAGACAGTCACACTAGGATACATACTGAACACAATGAAAGTAAGAAATATGCTTTTTTTTACTTGAAGTTATATGAATAAAAGTTAATGAAAATGTTGACAGGAAAAATATTCTTAGATACTGGATGAAAAGTGGCTTTCCTGGGTTTAGTTATAAAAATATATTGTGGTTCTTATTTGCTTTCCAATTTATAATAAAAATAAACAACTCTTCATTAACTCTTCCTTTTCACTCTTCTCCAGTCAGTAATTTAGGGACTTCCTGTTAGTGAAGCTAATTAATAAACATGTCTACCATTAATTTGTCTGACAACTCTTAAAGCCTATCATATTCTTTACCTTCGCAACACCCTTGTGCACAAAAAATTTCCGGAATTCAATTATGCCATTCATAAGTCTGTATAAATCAGGTATCTCTCAAAAGAGGCAAGCATTATTCAGAGAGTAGATTTCTCATTTAAAAAAAAATATTCCTTTTTATAATTTCTCTCAAATCTTTTAATTATTTTTCTCTTCTTTATTAATGACAACTTCCTCATGGCAGGCATCTGACTGAAAGAGAATATTCTTCATTTATTGTTGTCTGTTCTCAATTTGCAGAAGACTCATAGAAGCCAGAAGACAAAATACCACAAAGAACTGCTAATAAAGGCTACTCCTGTGGTTTGCTACAAAGAGATATGACATACATTTTTGAAAACCTAAAAAGAATGAGACAAGAACAAAGAAAATAGTGTTGGCATGCAGTCTGCAAACATCCATACAGATGCAGAGACTCCTGCTCAGAAGTGACCATGCAGTGTAGTAAGACCTGAAGTTCACATAATCCTACAAGTCTCTAGACTGTTTTGAGCCAACATTTTAGGGTTTATATTATGCATATGTACACATACATGACAGTTGTATACAGGGATCAGAGTAGCTTCATTTGAGGGACAAAGTAAGTTTATATTTAATACCATATATCCCAACACATTTATCTGAGATAAATCTTTCATTGCACCTGAGAAAGATGCCATTACTCCTGTGAAACTCAACATATATTATGAGCATCAGTTTTGAGTAACATCCTACTGTATCTGAGTATCCTACTTTCAAAACCAGTTATTAATACAGAATCTGAATTTCAATGCCCCTCAAAAAAAAAATAGAATTAGTCCTTTGAAAGTTTCAGTATTTGAATTTTTCGGTATTTCCAGCTTTTTCTTATTTCTAATTTTTTACCTTAATTCTTTAAGCCTTTCCAAAACACATATACTACATATACAGACCCATTCTGTATTTTCCTAGCCAGAAAAATATAACGTCTGGTAGGAACCTGAATCATATTACTCTTTGGATACAGAACTATATCCAGAAACCATATTTTAAATTACGTTAAGGGTATTCTATATGACTGCCTTTTTACTTCTTGCAATAAGATTTAATCAAAACCTTAATCCAGCAATTTATTCTAGTTATTAAAGCTGGTAAAAAAATGAGACAGATCATTACATCTTTTCCTGTTTTTCAGTATGAAACTTGGAGTTTAGTTTCTGCGTCAATAAGCTTTCATGCTCTTTTTAATTTTTTAAATTAATTTGCTATAATTTTTAAATATAATAATTTTGGGGAATGTTAAACATGTCATTTATGTTTACTTGAAAATACTCAACCCATTATATTTGCTGCCTAAGGCTATAGTAATACAAAAGCTGAGCCAGGTCCTTAAGTCTTCTTTATTAAGTTATCTTCAGATAACCATGGCAATGCTTGGCTCCTGTGGGGGATTTTGTTACTTATTTCAAAAGCATACAGTTCAGTTAATACACATGAGTTCAAGAGAATAATTAAGAAAAATCATCTGAAAAAATGAAAGCACTGCACTCTACTGCACATCATTTAAATGCAAACATGTAACTTCACTCCTCTAAAAGAGGACTTACAGACTTACAGAATGGATGTGAGATTGGAAAAAAATGCTTTGATTTTTTAATAACTTCTTAGAGTTTGTTTTTGGCTTCATCTTCTTTCTTTACCATTCCTATATGTTTTTCTGTCTTTTCGACCTTCTTTTTGATACCTACAAAATCTTTCCTCCACTCTTTCCACACTTGAGGAGAGTTTTGGTTCCATCTTCTACATACTTTCCTATTTGGTAGTTGTAGACCACAGTAAGTCCCCTGTAGCCTCTTTTTTCGGGCTGAACAAACCCAGTTGTATCCCCCAAGAACTCCAAAAGCCAATTTAAAACACTTTCTCTGTGATATAGAATCATATAATCATAGAATAGTTAGGGTTGGAAAGGACCTTAATGTGAAGATTGCTGGCACGGACTCCAATAGTGGTTGCTGTTGAAGGCCTTTATTGCTTTAACACAGCTGCTTTTATACTCTCAATACGTGTTCACACGCTATCAGGTTACTTCTGATAGGGTACAGCCATTTGTCCACGCGCTCCGCACTGGTTAACAACTGGTTAATGCCTTATGTTCATGCGCCCAGGTGTCGTAACCCAGCTCCTGCTTTTGTTCTCACTGACACTTCCCTTTTTTTCAAGGCTGGCATGTTGAGACTTGCCTAATTCTCTCAGGGAAACAGGGCCCCACTATCAAGGTCAAACATTCCTAAACTGTTACCCTTTGCTTCTAAGCCTTCTGCTACACCTTAAGATCATCAAGTTCTAACCCGCCTGCCATGGGCAGGAACACCTCACACTAGACCATGTCACCCAAGGCTCTGTCCTCACCATGAAAAAAAAACCAACAAATTGGAACTCTTTTTACCTTCAAACTTCTCAAGGTTATCTTTGAACTAATCCAACACTCTTGTTGGGATTTGCAGGAAGTAGTTACTTTCCATCATTCCTAGAGTCTCTCTGAGAAAAAAGAAATTTTATTCATTTCTGTCATTGGCTTTCTGGTTTGCTTCATGTTCTTCTAACGCTGAACCAGAGATACAAAACATTTTATTCATGTACATGGTTACCAGTGCCACAACCCAGAATGACCTATATTTCTAGGGCAAAAATGGAAGAAAGATGTTATTATAATGCAAAAAATACAATCCTGTGATTAGATTCAAGCCATTTCCCAGAAGAATTCTAGGAAACATAAAGATTGATAAGATAGGGAGCCTAAATTTTCTGTACATTTACTTTGTTGAAAATATAGATATTGCTTTTATTGTTTATTGTCTTGTGGAACTGCTGGGTCATATGAGGAAAAAACATGCTGTGCATCTCTTTTCTGTATCACTAATGCACTTGAATATACCCCTCTTTTTAGTCATAAAACTAGTAGACTCATCCATAATTCTCAAAAACATAAGAAAATACTGGTAAGCCTACCATACATGAAAAAACATGTATGCCTTTCTTATCTTTTTCTTAGATGGACTTTGATTTTAATACCGCATAAGGATTTGTTAAAAACAACACTCATAACTTTACCTGAAAGTAGATTTTTCACTCTAATAGACGGACATGTTTTCATGGCTGACATAGCATTTTACCTACGCTGACAAATGCCTGATTTGGTTTCTTTTTCTTTATAAAAAATAAAGATATGAAGACTTTAAATTAAGATCAAAGAACTTTCTCATCTTCACTACTCACTGTAGTACTTAATAATTCCAAACAGTTTGACAGTTTTTATACACAGTGTTCTAGTATTTAAAAAAATTATATATTCTAAGAATATTAAAATATTACTAATTCATATCCTCTCAGAGAAACTGTACCCCAGAGAACAATTTGGACAAACATGCTCTCAGCTGAAAATATTTTCTGAAATTCTGTTTTAAATAAACATTAAATAGCACAAATCCTTTTAATAAAAACAGTTAGTTTTGATATCTATTTATATTCATTTGAGAACATTAAATTTAACTTTTTTTTCTGGCTACTTATGCAAAATGAAATGTTCACATAGCAGACTAATGTTGTTTGCATTACTGGGTCTAGAGATCCTAGTACAGGTCTGTGGCAGAGGTTCATATTAACTTCATGGTAGAGAAGAGACCAAGATATAATCACCTCATCTTCCCTTCCAAAGGGAAGAAACCTGGGTTATAAGGCCAGTTAGGAAATCTGACATAGGCCAAATTTGCTAACACATTTTTGGGAACAGGAAGCTAGGACATGCATAGGGTTTTATTCCCAAAGGTTAATCTAATGTGGGTCTTTAAGGAAAATTTGGGTCATTTATTTTCAGAAGGTCACAAGATCTGTAGTATAACAATCAGATAACGTGTTAAGGTGTATGGAAGAGCACACATTATAGTTGCTTTGCTATTTTGTTTGGAAAAAAATGTCATAGAAAAATCTGAGACACCTGAGTATGTTACCTTATCTTATGCTGCCATGTCAGAAAGGCAGAGATGTTTAAAAGTCCTGTGCAACCTGCTGGTCACATGTGAGTATCGTGCAGCACCTCAAACAATACTGGACACATATTTAAGCAATTAAATTTGGTCCTGGGGGTTCCAACGTTGCATCTGTTTCTTTTAGATGCATGTTAGCAAGTGAAGAAAACTGCATTCTTTCTCTGAGGTTAAAAGGATAGGCTGGCATTAATCCTGAGATTTATGGCTATAAAATCTTGTGCTTTGAGTATTCACCTCTGATATAGGATACTGCCTTCCAGTGCCGATTAGCATATGTATTTTAGGCAAAGAAGAAAAACAATGGAATGAATACTTCTAACACAGTGTTAACAAGAATCTTGATTTTAATTAGGCGCATTCCAGACAAATATAAAAGATTTAAATTGCTGGTTTCCAGCTATAAAAGCAAGGAAAGGTAGAGGAGTTGGAAAAGAGAGTGAGTTGAAAGAGGAAAGACAGGGAGGATGGAAGATAAAAAATGCTGTGCTGCTCATGCACCCATTAAACTTTAGCCTCTGGGATTTTACATCAAAGGACCTACATAACTGTCATTATTAAAAGCCTATCAGCTACAACAATGGATGGGTCAGGCTAAGGATCCACCCGTATTTGTTCTCCATTTAACAATAGCCAAGGCTAGGTACTAAAGAAGCACTCTAGGAAGTTAAAAAAAAGTTTTCAGTAGCTCTTCTCCTAACTTATTCTTCCACTGCTTAATCATCAGGGATTCAATGAACTGAATGCTATAGCAATTATATATTTCTGTGTTATTATAGAAATATATTTTACTACATATTTTAATTAGAGCAATTTATAGAAATTACAAAAAATAGTTTCCAATATGAACACTTTAGGATCTAATTATTTTTATTATTCTACATATAGAATATATAGAATAAAAATACGGTAATTTATAACAGTTAGAAACAATAATTTCCAACAGGAATACTCTCTATGGATCTCTCTATTACAGTTACAATTATTTTGTTCGATAAAACTGCAAAATATTATGCAAAGATCTGAAAATAATTACACTTTAACCACTTTATGGAAAAACTGTTGTCTCTGCAGAGAGTTAAAGAGTGGCTTGCATTTTTTAAGAGTATAAGTCTTTTTATTTTCATAAATGGAGAAAGCCCTTAAAGATCTATTTCACTTACACAGTCAAGAGATGACTCCATATACAGGTTTGCAAACTACCTGTGGAAGTAGGATTAATCTAAGCTAGGTAAAATGTTGGTGCCAGTCAAAAAATGTGTTGAAGAATGGGGCAAGTCAGCTATAGGTCAGATCCTGCTTTAATATTTTTATGACCTTCTCCAAGGCTCATAACTCCACATACTAAGATTAAACTGGTATGTTTGTTCAGGACAGTATATTTATAGTGAGATTTCATGAACATAAACCCTAATGATTAGTCATCTTCATAATTCAACAACAGTTAAACATACACATACTTTCAATGCATAAAAATGAAATATCAGTGCATTTTATGAAAGACTTTCATTTCTGCTAATGGCATCCCTGCTTTTGATCCCATTCTGATATTATCTCTGATTTTGCAAGAATGATATGAGTGTACTGGTTATATGAGAATGTAATTTCAAATATTGGTTCTTTTAAAATAGAGTGTATTCATCAAGTAGTGGTTTATACATGTGAAAGTATAGTAATTATATACTAATTGATAATGACTTCTGAATTATTTCCCCTTATTGTTGTTACGTCTTTCAAAGCTTTTTATCTCTGAAAAACTGCATAAACATTATTTCTAAAGAACAGATTATGCTAAAAAATTAAAACATAAACTATTTCTTATTTTAGACCTATATTGGAATCACTGTTTCAGTTTCACTTGAACAAAAATTACTTCATAATATTTCTTGTATTAAATGTATTAATTATATATATAGCAAATATTCTTTATTTCATTAATAACTGTGAAAACTGTGGAAATTACAACACAAGCTCCTCTGAAGTTCTGTTTCATTTATTAGTAGAAAGGTTTCACTAGAACAGTTTTAACATTTTTTCTAACATTGTTATGCTACTGAGATGGCTTTCTTTGTAATGCTGACATATTAGATCTGCTAAGTATGTAAAATATAATTTTCAATCACAGTAGTGCCTGAAGTGCCCAGTGCATATTGTTGAGACTTTGACCGGTAATAAGGTACAGCACAACAGCATACCATGAATCATAGAATCACAGAATGGTTTAGATTGGAAGGGACCTTAAAGATCACCTAGTTCCCATGGGCAGGGACATCTTCCACCATCTTCCATCTTTAGACCAGGTTGCTCGAAGCCCCATCCAACCTGGCCTTTAACATTTCCAGGGATGGTCCATCCACAACTTATCTGGGCAACCTGTTCCTCTGCCACACCACCCTCACAGTAAAGAATTTCTTCCTAATATCTAAATCTCCCCTCTTTCAGCTTAAAGCCATTCCCCTTTGTCCTATCCCTACATGGCTGTCAAAATGCCCTCTCCAAAACCACACAGCCTTCCAGCTTCCAGCAATCATGGGTTACAAGCTTCTTAACCATGAAGATAACACAGACATCTGTTTTTTTTTCTTGGATCACTTACTTTATTCTTTCTTTCTCTTACATTCTCTCAAAAGCTTTCATTATTTTGGTTCAGTAATGCAGAGATCGGTTATACAAAAAAATTGTATCAATAGTGAAACAGTGTGAGGTAAAATAAAGCTGATTTAAAAAAGAATCCTGCCCATTTTAATGTTTATAAATACATATTTTTGCCAGATTTATGTTGAGGTCTTACACAAAGGTCTGCTAACAGTGTAGTTTCCAAACTACCACCTACTCTGGACCTCATATTTTTGTATATTTTTGTATAATTTCTTATAATAATATTTTTGTATAATTTCTTATACTATTTTTTTGTATAATTTCTTCCGGGTCTAAATGTAATCTATCATTTTAGCCTTAGAGAACAGAACTTATCAGATGATAAAATTTGGTGGTGAAATAGCAAGGGATCCTGTTTAAAAGTACCCTAGAACATTGAAGTGAACACTGATTTTCTGTAACTGGAAGTTCTCTGTTGAAAACAGCATTAAGAAAGGGATTTTCTTGCCTAAATATAAGCTTTTTGTGCCATTTCAGGTATTCTAAGATATCTGAGAAATATGCAAGGAATTAAATTTTTTTTATACTGAAATTAGTAAATATTATTTATCCAGGTTGCACCCTAATATGAATTCAGCACTATCAGAGGGAAAAATACCCTCCTTTCACATACTTTAAGACAAAATCGAATCAATGCAGTTTATTAATTAATTAACAATACATAATTAGCCATCAACAGTCATAACTCAGGATCAGTATCAACAGTAGCAGGTAAAGCATGACACTAGGCACTTATAAAATGCTAATCAACACGGAAAAATTTCCTGTATGCCATTCTCCAACTCTTTCCCCCTACGTGAATATGTAGTTATGTGCATACCATCTTCCACATGAACTGTGGATTACAAGTGCAGATCCCCTCTTCTGAGAGCAGGTTCTCCTACTTGCATGTCTCTCCTGTAAAAGACATGGATATTCAAGCTTTATGTGCACTTGCCACTCTCTGCATCTTACTGATCCACTCACAGTTGAGAAAATGACCTGCAAGGTCCCACTTGCACACTCACAGTGGGTGTCCCTAGTTGTTGCACTATGTAATGACAACCCACCAGCTTGATGCAGGCTGCTCCTGATGTCTCACAAGGCTATTGTATCAGATCTGGTGCCATGACTTCCACCTGTGTCAGACCAGGTTTTGACTGCTATTCTTTCTTTTCCAAAGTCTCTCCCAGCCTATTACATGTTTTAATGCCTCTTCTATATTTCTTTTCAGATGAACTCTTTCTTTGTTTCAAAAACTCCTTGTAATCTCCTGATTTCCGTTTAATGCAGCTGGTGGATGTCTTTCTCTTTAACCACAAGAAAAACCAAATACTAAATCAAACTGTTCTAACAGACACACCTTTGAAGTCTTTTTCCTCAACCTGCATGAAAGTTTGTATCTCATTCCTACATACCAAATTCTTCCCAAGCCCTGTACAGGGAAGGTAAGTGGCATAGTTAATTGGCTGAATGGGCAAGAAACCCATCTCTCTCACCTTGATAGCTCTAGCCTTAGAAATCACCGGATTACTGGACTCAAGTATAAGGCTCATTTTCTCTGGTATTCTCACTTTGGTAGAATAGACCCAGCTGTTCTATGGTGAAAGAAAATGGCAGAATACTCTAGATGTCAATATGGGGGAAAGTCCAAAACACGGATTTTTAACTCAGAACTCTAAAAACTAGAAGGATTTAAAGCCTGAGAGTAATGTTATTGCCTTAGAATCTTTTCTAGCTAATTACAATAAAATAAATCTAGGACCAAGTATTATTTCTCTTGAAATGTAGTTTCATCTTTTTAGATTTCTGTGGCAAGGCATTCCAAAATAAACTCTTTAGAACTAACTTTTGATTTTCTTTAAAGTTCTCAGTCTTCAGTTTTAGTGAATGTTCCCTCCTTTATATGTTAGAAGACAAGAAGTTCATGATTGATTTTCTCTGAATCACTCATTGATTTGCAGGCTTGTCATATCTTTTCTGGTTTTGGTTTGTTTGGGTTTTTTTTGGTAATACAAACACTTCTTCAGTTATTTCTTAACGTAGGAGTTTCTCTGTGCCTTTGATTGTTCCCACTACTCATACATAAGCAGCTTCAACTTCTTCAGTATTCTTTTGGAGACTGGTGACTAACAGTACTCAGCTGATACTTTATTATTATTGCCTAAATAATAAATAGTAATAAAATATATATTTATAGTTATAAACATATATAGTCTAAGTAATATCCATCTACAAAGCAGTATTATACACAGTATAAATATGCCTTAAATGTAATTAAAGACAAGTAATTGCAATAAGCTCATATGTGCTCTACAAAATAATATTGTATGTATTATTTACTATATCTATTTTCCATGACAACATCTCACTCAGTTTAGCAGGTGACAGATTTTCCTTTATATTTGGTTTTCTTTTTCTGTTTCTGGGGGTTTTATTGTTTGATGTTTTTCATTTGCAGTAAGATTTTGATGTGTATGTGGAAGAAGGGATGAAACAGAAGCATAAGAATCAAGAAGACATGGAGGACTTCAGAACTGGCTAAGTAAGGAGGACAGACCAAGAAACTAGGTGATCTAAAGACATTGTAGAAAAATGGCACTGCCACAGTTAGGAGACAGACAAGAGGATAGTTCTGTGTAAACTGAGTAATCCTGAGGGACTGAAGGAGTTGATGTAAAGTCAGGGGATAACAAGAATTAAATTAACTGAGTCTAGCTCCTTCATGACAACTGGGAAAATTCCTTGTTTTTCAGATACTGGAGTAGAATCTAAGATGATGATGTTTTACCATTTTTATGTAGTCAGTGAATATATATAAAGCTATCAGGAAAATGAATCTAATTCTTCTTGTTAGCTACTGGTATAAAATAATAAACTTTCATGTCTATCAAATGCTGAAGCTGATAGAAGTTTTAAAAGCTTCAACGAAAGATGGGAAAAGTTCAAGGAAGACAACAGCCCCTTGGACTATTAGCTACATATGTAAAGGAAAGCATAAAGTGCTAGCTCCTAACTGCATAAACACAAGTTCCAGTGCACCTGTTCTTTAATCCATGCACAGTTTACAGTACTCCTGTCTACCATATTCTATATTTATTGTTCATTAAGAAGCAATTGTATTTAATAAGCACATACTTTTCAAAAGCCTACTTGAAAACAGAATTATTAGTTACTTCACAAACATTTGAGCAGCACTCAGACGTCTGGTACCCAAGTGTCATATTGGTTATTTTTACTGAAACCCTACAATAATAATGTCATAAATGGAAAATCAAAATTAAATCCATATTTAACTTTCAGACTCTCAGAGAGTGATTTGGCTACCAAAGTATGAACATTCAGTGTTACTTAGAACAGCCTAGATCATCCAACACAGTCAGAAGAGGTCCGGAGAACTGACAAAGGATTTGTGAGAGGCTTTCATCTTCACGAAACAGTAGGTGAATGCTGTGAGGAATAATTTAGCATTGAAATGGTACTGCATGCCTATGTGTGGGCAACCCAATCAAGCCACAGGGTCTCAGGTTAGTTAAATTAGCCAAAAAATACAAACAATTAAACTGCTCTAGATATATTTACAAGGATATATTTATAAGGAAGGGGTATATTTACAAGAAAGAATGCAGATAGACCAAAGTTGGAGTGAACTGCAGTCAGAGAGTGTGAAGGTCAGCCATGTCAACTGGATAACTTTCAGTATTTCCTGTCACCAAGAATAGCTTATTGGCTTAGGCAACATGAAACAGTGTAACAGTGTAACAGTGTCTTTGTTTCTGTCCACTGGCTTAGTGTGTCTGGTTAACTGAAACAGAGATTGGGAATTTTCTCTGTGCTTCCTTAAATAAGCACAGTTTATGCCAGATGAGGAGTGGCTCAAAATCCTTTCTTACAACTAAAGTTACCTAACTCATATACTTGGATACGGATGACTGTCTCTGTCTCTTATTTTTAAACACACGCAGAACCCGTCACATTAGGTAAGTGTAACAGTTGTCCAGGAACTGAGATACTGAGGTTTACATTTCTTCTTGAACTCATACCTATTAGAAGAGGCAGAGGTAAAGCCATGTTGGAACAAAAATATACAATAATCTTCCTATTAAATATGATCATAACTCACAGAAAACCAACATTAAGAAATAGGTGGAATCTAGATTCAAAAACCTAGCAAGGTTCATTTTACATGTGAATAGTAGTATGTTTCAGTGCCTGTTTCCAGGAACGTGTATGTACTATTGTAAAAAGTCAAGCAAAGAAAGGAATTACCCCATCTACTTTATAAATCCTTAAAGAACAATGGTATAAGATAAATATCAATGTGTCTAAGTCACTCAGAGGTTGTCTCCTGCACTGCAATAGCCACTAAATTGCATGCTTATGGAGTTTGGTATGCAACCTTCTAGTAGTATAAGGATAACTGTGTTGCTTCAGAGAAGCAAAGAGGGATTCTAGAAATCCTTCTTCATCTACAGATTCCTAGTGTGCATTACTCTTACACTTTGAGTGGTTTATAGAGCTGCATCAAGTAACAATATCAGCTTTGCATCTGTTCTTCCTGTCTCCCAATAGCACATGCTGTGGTAAACAGCTCAGCAGAAGCAGAAAGTGCTTGAAAAGATATCAAAGGTATAAGCCATAAGATAGATCTGAAAAAAATTATGCTTACTTGAACTGAAGGTTACTTTCATGAGTTCAGCCACACAATGTTGAATGTACTTAATAGTGCACAAAACCCCCAATATTTTGCTTTTGTTACAAATACAACTCTTTCAGCTATTTCATCCACCTTACTATTTTTAGAATAAAACTCAATATACTAGTTTACATTATTAAGCTTCCTTTATTGAGACTCTAAATAAAAAATACTATTTCATAATTTGTACATTCAAACATGCTTAATCAGTTTTGCTGCTATGATTACTGTCAAATATATTTTTTCGGAGGCTGGAACAGAACATATGTGAAACAGGTATCAAACCCTCTATCTGTCAACCATTACATGCAAAGGATGTTAGGGCAGTATTTCTGAACTGCCTGTTTCTGAATCCCTGTGTAATCTATTACTTGACTACAAACTAGACCCAGGTGGGATATTTCATTATCCCAGGAATCACTACTAATCTCCCAGTCAGACACAGTGTGATCACGCACATTCCCATTATCCAATTTGCAACTTAAAAGGTAGTGACTCCATTGTTGGAAATAAACATACAAGTCGAAATAGGCAAGATATTGACAAGTCCCTGTGTGCACTAATAGGTCCTAATGGTCTTGACCAGCTTCACCTGGGGCTTTCACCCACATCCATGGGCCCAGGAGCTCTGTTTAAAAGCTCAGTGGAAGGAGTTCAGTTGCTGTCTGAGCTATACTGAAGTAGTATTATTTTCTAGCTGTATCCACAGCCACTGAGTCTCCTGATGTGGACCTCCACTTGCAGACTGACTTGGACCTGACAGCATGTATGTTTTTTGAGCCAATAGAATAGCTGGGAATGACATTATTGCAGCCTTTAAGTACTTAAAAGGGGCCAATAAGAAACATGGGGAGAAACTTGTTGCACTAGGATGAAGGGTAATGGTTTTAAGCTAAAAGAGGGGAGACTTGGGCTGATGTAAGGAAAAAAATTTTTACAAAGAGTGTGGTAATATTGCAGGGGGATTGGACTAGATAACCTTTGAAGGTTGCTGCCAATCCAAATGATTTTATAATTGATAGAGCTTGACTTTAACCCTGCCTTATGACTGTAGACTTGCCCAGTGATCACTGGACTTGAGCCTAACTGTGATATGCAGACTGTGCAGCAAGCAGAGTGTGGCACAGCAGTTTGAGTGGGCAGGTGAGTGTGGTGGTGAGCTCTTGCCTCAGGATTAGGACTCAGTCTGGGAGGTCTGTACTGGCTACTGTGGGGGTAGCCACCATTGGCACCCAGATGGAGATGATGAAAGGGGAGGCTGCAGTGCAGACCTCAGTGTAGAAAGTGCCTGGACATGTTTCTTGAGGCAAGGGTGAACAGAGAACTGGACTGTACACAGTGTGCCCTGGTGGGGGACTTCCTGCAGGAGATGACAGAGCTGCGTGAGACTGTCAAGAGACAAAGAGACATCAGGGAAGCTAAGAGGAAGCTGGACTTGTGGCTCCAAGGCCAAATTACAGGGGCCACAATCATTCCCCCAGCACAAACAGAAAAGGAAGGCAAAAAAAAGAAAGGTGGAAGATGACAAACCAAAGCAAGGGGCTTCCTCCAAAACCCAACATCCCCACCCAGAACTGCTTCACAGTTCTGGAGGGGGCTAACAATAAATAAGTTTAGTATTAGTGCAGCCAGGAAAAAGTGGTGAGTGATAGTAGTAAGTGACTCTGAAAGGTACAGAGGCAGCCATCTGTTGGCCTAACCAGATCTTGAGGGAGGTGTTGCCTACAGGGAGCTTGGTCCAGAGATGTTGCTGAGAGGCTGCCTCATATAGTAAGTCCTACTGACTATTAACCACTACTAGTGGTTTATGTGGGTGCCCGTGATATTGACAGTAGTCTGGGAAGCATTAAGAAGGACTACAGAGCCCTGGAAAAGGCAGTTAGGGGCTCAGGTTTTTCATCAATCCTCCAGGTCAAAGTGGAGGACCTAGAAAAGACAAGGTGAATCTGACTGTGGCTTTAAAAACAGAAAATGGACTTGTAACCTCAAAGGAAGGATTCTGTAGGTCAGTTCACTATCTGGTCTACCATATTGAGTTTACTAGTTTTGCTCTATAAACATGTCTTGAAAAAGTATTTTTAGTGAACTTCTGGCTGTATTTTTTCTAGACTTTCAAATGTAAGAAAACAGGCAGATACTCTTAAAACATTAATTTTACCGTTATATACCATTTCTGATGCATTTATTTCACAATGCATAACTTACCAACAAAAGCTGAGTAAAACTGTATATGAGTACAATTGGGAAAATTGTACTCAACTGAGGCATGTATCTTAAGTTATTTCTCTCCAAGAGTCCAGGAGGAGTCTAAAGCAGACCAAAAAATGGGAAGTTTCAGCTGCATTAAAGGGAAAAGTAACTCTGCAGCTGAGCTCTTATAAAAATGTCACCAAGTAAGAAATTACTGATCTCCTGTTTACTGCAGATTAGGTCTGTCTTTGTAATTATATGCCCTCTCTACTCCACAAGTGTGATTCGTAGTCTGTAATTACAATAAGCTACTTCCTGTAAGAAAAGGAGTTTCAGAAATAGGAGCTCTGGGGCTAAAAAAATATAGAAATAGTGGATAGCAAGGGAAAAGTTCTGAAACAACAACTTCTAAGCTGGTTATGCTACAAATCTATGAATCTTACTGATTTTCAAAGTGTACTCCTAAAAACAGATCTTTGAGATACTTGTCAGTAGGATAATCTTGGGTAAGAGGCAACTACACTGTTAAACAATAAAAGCAGAACCAAAAGCCAATTCATTTAAGGGTGCATTGTGAATAAACCTATGCATCTTTTCAAATTATCATCATTTCTAAACAATCTGAAGGTAAAAATATGCTTTTCAGACTAGCCTCCTGTGGTGTTGGTGGTTTTTTGTGGTTTCTGTTTTTTGTTTTTTTTTTTTTTTTTTTTGTTTGGGGTTGTTTTTCACCTAGACTGAAATTACAGCATAACTAAGAGAGCAATTTATAAATTTAAAGCAAATGGGATTATAAACTCAAAAAGCTGAGGGCACCAGGGTCGCTCTGTAATGTCAGTATCAAGTACAATAATCATCCACTTACATCCTAGAATACTCCGATGGATATGCCTTTTAACAGATGACTGAAGCTTTGCACCTATATTAACCAGCAAGGAATGTAGAGGAGGGCAATAGAAAATCATCTAATTGGGCTGCAGGGTAATGCTTTTTTTCTGATGTGATGTTTTTAACCAGGGGCCTTGGGAGACCCTGACTGATCGCATGTACTCAACAAAGTACACAGTGTTTGTTACTTGTTCATTAAATCTTTTTACTATATAGTTAATGATCAAAAAAGATCAGTGAAAAATGTTGTCTTCCTGTTCATTTTCTTATTACAGTGTTGGAATTATTAGATTATACACAGAAGCAGCAAAGAGCACACTTTTAATAACTTGCTCTTTTCTATTTCTGGTATAAGCAATTAATATTAGAGGAAGAAAAATCCCAGCTCTGTATCAGAACAATTTAACATTCCTTATATCTGGATTTTTGCCTCTTTGTAAATATATTACACATTTGAATGTGGTTGATATATTGCACTCTGTTTTAAATTTATTGAAAGGATCACTACTGTTGTAGGTAAGTTGTGCTTAATTCATGAACCTGAATCCAGACTCCATTGCATGGTTGGAGTAGCACTTATTGCAGTAGTGTCACACTTCTTCATACAGCTTAAAGTTCAGAACTGGGATTTTTAGTTTTCAGTGCTTTTTTTTTGATGACAGTCAATTTTTGCAAACTATCTAAAATATGACCATGAATTCCAAAACCAGTCTCTGGTATTAGGATCCTAAGTGAAAAATTGGACTGTCTGGACCAGACTGGATTTCTTTGAAGCATTTGATAGCCAATTAGAGTACCACTATTCTTCAGTGACTTTCACCAACTGGAGCAAACCTTGTAATGAACACATAACAAATCCAAGTTTCTTCTATGTCATGATGAAAGAAGCTACATGATATTGGTCTCCATCACTTAGAAAAATGGGGGGTAAGTAGTATGTTGCATTTAGTGGACTAACAGCATCTTCTGTTACAGGATATGGCTATTTTTATTCTTATGTGCAAGTCTACAAGCACATTCACAAATATGCCTTTTTTATTAAAATTTTATTGAAAAGACCATACAGCCTTTTCTACCATGTGTTTAATCACAGCAACCCTTTGGGTGAGGAGGATACAGAATGATATTGTTGACCTTACCTCACTGCATCAAAACCAAAACCAAGTCTTATTTTATGCCATCAGAAATTTTATACTGAGATAAATAATGTGTATGGCTGATCTTGTTCTGAATAGTTTTTGTTTGGGCAGTGAAAATATCTAGACTAAAAGTCGTGCGTAGTGTCACCTTGCTTTTGTTCATGGAGAAACAGTAATGTAGTTAATAAAGCCCAATTTCAACCTTAATAGCTAACATAACAGTATGAACAAAATTAGATCTTTGTATATTTTCTGCAATAACCTGTCCTAAAAGAGAGGTTGATGAGAAGCAAACTCACTTTAGCTTAAGCAATTTTATGAGCAGAGTCAAAGGTTTTATTACGTATCTCTCCAGTCCATTTAGAGCAATCCCTATTTAAATATAGAAGTACCTAATAAACTAATCTCTAATGAATGTCACTGTGATCATATGCCACTGGACAGGGTGCATTTATTTTTTATCTTTGCAAGTGATCTTAACATTGTAAGCTTATC
>WTXV02027786.1:0-15335 GCA_009823435.2 Nymphicus hollandicus | reverse complement strand
AAGAAAAATGCTTACAAACTTAAGGTGTATGTGTATATATATTATAAGAGATATATAAGATACATATATATAGTATTTTTTCTATAGAAATAAGTTTCTTCTAAGAAAAAAAATGCTTTTTTTTTATGAACAATGAATCTCAGGTAGGAAGAAGAAATAACAGGTCTGAGACTCATACAGGTGAGGTGGGCATGCTAGGTGACAATTCATCTAGTTAGCTTTTTTTTTTACATTGCTTTCTGTGAATAATTGTCTTTTGCTTCTCTGATTTTTTTTTTTTTCCCCTGGAAATTCCTGCCTGGTCACACTTCAATATTTTTAATTTTAGACAATTCCAACTTTTTACCATTTCAAGAAAAAATAGGTTTACTGGTGCGTGTTGCCAGTTTCTAGTCCACTTAATTACAAAGTCAGTGAAAAAGGCAGGTTGAAGTTTGGATCCCTGCATCTACAGGGACTACATTTACAGCCAGAATCTTTCCTCTAGGAACTGAACATTTTCTTCCTTCCTTTTTATAATGTGGAATACAGAACAGCAGAAATACACTTCAGGCTAATTATATATTTATATATATACACATATATGCTAATATCCTGACAGTAGGTAGAAAAGAAGCAAAATTATTAGTGTTTCCTATAAGCTGAGAAAACTTGCATAGGAAGGAAATGAGGGGCAAAACCATGAAAGCCAGTGTATGAGTGATGGCCTGGGTGAATTAATTTCTTTCCATTGCAAGCTAATGGGTCTTTTCAGTGGGAAAACAGACATCATCATTTTAGCATAAATTATGATACTGTCTCACATGGCTGTTACACACATCCTTCATAAACATGGTCTAGATTAAATTACTGTAAAGTGAGTATAAACTGATTGAAAAGCTCTGTTGAGACAGAAGGCACCACTGTGAGTGTGCTTAGATATAGCAGTCAGGTGGTGCTCCTATGGCAGGGAAATCTGGTCTCAGTGTAATTATGCAGTATTTTTGCTGGAAGTATTTTTGTGAAAAAGGAGATAATTTACGTGTCTGTCTCAGCTGTCATAATGGTGGGAGTGGTGCAAGCCTTTCAAATGGCAGGATGGGAACTCAAATTGGAGGAAAGGTCTGCAAGAATGGGGTGAAAATGAATACACGGGAATACAAAATCCTGCACTGGAGAATTACCAAGTATGCAAGTAAACAACGTCGCGTAGAAATTCTTTAGGAACAACACCCAGGTGTTATAGAGGATCACAACCTGAACATGAGAGGATATCTTGCTGGAAAAAAAAGGAAAGTCTCCCTCTGTAGCATATCAGCAAGTATGGCTTGTAATACGTGCAGAGCAAGCCCTGCCATCTATTCAGAACCTGTCTGAAATTAACAGGAGTACTCCTCAGTTCTGGACACTGCACCCTGAGAAAGAAGTGAAACCAAGTTGGAGGGAGTCCCGAGGAGATGGCTGAGAATGATCAGAGCCTTAAAATATTGTCTTTTAGCAAAACCTGAGGATTTAAATTGTGCTGAAGAAAGCAGAAGGAAAATGGGATAAGAATCTTCCATGAAGGGAACCTGAAAAAGCAAAGGGAGCAGTCTGCTCTTTGTCCAGTGAGCAGGGCAAGATGCTAGAGGGACTAAGATTCAGGCTATATGTTAGCACAAATGTATTTCAGTGCCTTTTGGATCTTACTAAGCAATTAAACAACCTTACTTAGCCTTGCTGTGGGTGGAGTAATAGGTGAGGTGACTTTTGGCGTTTATTCATATTTAAATTGCAGTAGTGCAGAGAGTTCTCTTACCCACTTTGTGCAAGTGTGTGGTACAGTGCAACCCCCGTCTCTGGTGATTTATATAATGTGAAAATCAACAGGATTTGTATTTAAAGAAATATCCTCTTGTTCTTGGGTTAGAAAACATAAGCAAGAATGCTTCACTTTCTTTACACCATCAGAAATCTTCTGAATTTTTGTCATAGTATATCTTCCCTTTATATTTAATAGCCAGCGCCTTTTCAGTCTCTCTTCATTCAGCAGTTTTCCTGTTTTCAACAGGAACTCTCCTGTTACTGCCCTGAATCTTCTTTCTCCTACCCTGAGAGAGGTGCACAGCCCACATACTAATAATCACAATGAGATCACACCAGGGATGTGGACCAGAGCTTCGCAGTGCTGCATGCTCTGACCTCCAACTCCAGCAATTTATGTAGGTGCTTAATTTTAGTTATATATATAGTACCATAGCCTATACTATATTTTAGCTTAATCTGATGTCCTGTTCTTTGTGTTCTAACATGTTAGCTATTTTGACTGTTCCTCAACTGTGTGTCTTCTTAATCATAAAATAATTTAGTGTGGCAAATCAGCATCCCTTTTTATTGTGGAAGGCTATGTCCTCCTTTGTCATTCCTTCCAGAGGCATGTGTTTGACTAGTATTAGACAGGCTCATGTTAGACTAATTTAGTTCATTAACCATTTTGTTTAGTTAGTTAGTTAGTTTAGTTTATGGCTTTTCTTCCATATATATATTCCTATTTATTTTTTTTTCCACAGTCTGATGGTGTTTTCTGTTTCTTCAGAGGGATTCTTTGCTGAACTACTTCCTTGGCAAAATTTAAGGCCCAGTTGTGGTCTCCTTGGCTGAGGATGAAATCAGGAGGAAAGTCAGTATATGCATGCAGTTTTAGACAGGATCAGATCCACATGCTGTGTTGAAGCCATCACAAAAGCCTCATAGCTGAGACCAGCATGTGAGGACATGGGCTGGTAATATTCTTCCACAAGGGAAAAGCCAGAGGTGGATGTAGAAATTATTTGTATATGAAAAAGGGTTTAAGTAGCTCTGTTACGGTTTGTTCTTACAGAACTGAGATGATAACTGCATGAGAACTTGCAGCACTGCAAAATCCTGCCTTAAATAACAGGAATGCTTTCACACTTGCCATAGTAACAGCAAAACCGCTAGTGGTAAAATTAACGTAGCCTCTGTATATTTTGTATTATGGCCATTTTAGCACTTGGTATGCCTTTTAACTTTGCCTATAACCAGGGTATATAATGAAATCAAAATCTCAAACACAGGACACCTTGAGAGATAAATTTACTTATAACTGTACATTTTACCACTGAGGATTTTGGAGAGTTACTAAAAGCTTTAACAGGGATGTACATGCAGACTTTTCTCCTAAGTGCTTGTTAGAGCAACCATGACTTAACTCTGCTAATAGATCATTGTTCAGAACATGAACTTCAGTGGAAATTGAGTTGTAGAGCAAATGATGATATTAGGCTGCAGGCAGCATGAGTTTCCTAATAAATATATTCATGTGATGGTTGTAGGTATGACTATATCACACATTTCAGTAATTTTGAAAGAATTGTGAGCAATCTAAGTGACTTTTATGGACTTTTAAAAAAGAAACCCTCCCTTTTCTGAGAAAGTATTCCAGCAAGTATTTTCTTTACAAAACAACCCAACAGTTCCCTTTCCAAGTCACAGACATTAAAAGCACTAATAGCATGTCCTCATGATACATGCTTTAGTGGCAAGGAAAATACAGTTGTTTTTTGCAAGTCAGGTTATGTATTTCTATTGTTATTCTAGAAACCAGAAAACTCACTTATTGCTTAGCCAGTTCATTGTGTTTTGTGGAGGTGGTGAGGAACTAGAGGAAAGGAAGAAATTCTTCACTGTGAGGGTGGTGAGGCTCTGGCACAGGTTACCCAAAGAAGTGGTAAACGCTCCTTCCCTGGCAGTGTTCAAAGTCAGGCTGGACAGGCCTTTGAGTAGCTTGGTCTAGCGAAAGGTGTCCCTGCCCATGGCAGGGGAGTTGGAACTAAATGATCTTAAGGTTCTTTCCAGCCCAAACCATTCTATGATTCTGTGAAATATATCCTCCTTATTCTGCAGATGTCTGCAGTCAGGACCTCTGCCTAGAGCATCTCTTACCCTCTGTTATTTTGGTAGCAGGGTAGTGCCGGCTCTCACACTGCCTCTAGCACTGAGCCTGTCTAGAAAACCCTCAAGTCAGTGCCTCTTGAAGCCTTGTAGAAACTCGTGCGGGTACCAGTGGGCTGCACAGGTTTTGGCAGCAGAGCAAACAGGTCCATCTGCCACCGGCCTTGCCCATGGCAAGGCAGAGGAGAGGCAAACAGTGCGGTAGGGTGGGCACTGCTCTGGGGCAGCTCCTCCCTGGAACCAGTCGCTCAACACACCTGACCAAAGAAGAGAAGGCTTTTTGGGCCCCAGAGTACTTACAACTTCATCTGGATAAGCACATAGAGCTTTTTGGAAGTTTTTTATTCAATTTTTTTTTTTTTTTCTAATCTGAGCAAAGTTAGGGAGTTTAAGGGAGAGCCACACAAATTTCCAGGAGGTGAGGATTGATGTGAGAGGATTAAAAAAGGCAACTATTAATCATATGGTAAGAGACGCTTACATAACAGCCTGTTGATATTTGATAGTGCAGGATAAACTGGTGACAATCTCTAAAAATTTGAAAATGTAAACATATGGGAGGAGTGTATTTACTTAACATGAAAAAGAGTATGATTAATAGTAATGGCATAAAATTACGAAAAAAGTTTAAGATTAATATAGATTAATATCAAGGGAAAAATAGGAAATTTTATTAACCATTAGCTGTCAAATTGTGGTTTTGAATCAGCAGTGGTCTAGAAGATGCTTGCTGTTAAGTGCTCTAACTACTTGTGTTCAAGGCAAATAAAAGTCTTGTAAATCTTTTCTTATTATTTCCTTCCAAGTTTGCAACTGTGCCAAGCTGAGCAAGGGCATAAACTACGATTGCAGATGCTGAGGGAACTGACGTGTTCAGTCACAAGTAGAAGAGGCACCTATGAAACATCTCTTCTATGAGATGTGGTTCTTGCACAGGAAAAGGTTTTCAAATATTTTTGAGTCAATGAGGAATACTTTGTTGGAAGTTATGCAGATCCTACTACATGATATATTTAGCCAATTGGATAACTTTGGTGGGTTAGAAGTCTTGATTTAATAAGAATCCTGCTTTAAAATTGGGAATACCACATAACTTCATTTTAATAGAAAAGCTACGGCCAACAAGCAGCTTTCAGAAGACTGTACTTTTCAGATATTTTCTTAAAAAAAAACCAAACAAACCATAAAAGTAATGTAGCTAAAATATTAACGTAGCTTATTACTCAATGAGGCTATTAAAATTATTTGGGGGTTTTGATGTTCCCTCCCCCCCCCAGTTTTTGTCATCCCTATCAGATAACTTTTTTTTTTTTTTTTGCTAGGTACTGAGTCATTTGTGCAAAGTTTTACATCTGTTGTTTACAGCACATTTATATGTCACTGAATTTGCTATCTTGATGTCTGGCTCATCATAGTATTTCCCCAGTGTAAACAGATCTTTTGTAATGGAGTTACAAAAGCATAAGAAAGGAGTAGCGTAGCACTAGACCAAACTGGCTAGTGTAAAATTTTCCTGTGTGAATATCTGTGCATGGCTAATGACAATATACATATATAGAGATAATATTTCAGCTGTTATTTTTTAGCAAGCTGTGTCAATGGTTATGCTTTTGGGTCTAAACTGCTCTCTAACTGACATAGACAGAAGGAAACTTTCCATGACCAATTTGTCTTAGTCAATCAGCAGCAGCCCTTCCCTTTCTGAACACTAGTTATCTGGTCATTTTTAGAGGTAGGATACGCTATGTTGGACACTCAGACACCATGATGCTGTATCTGTATTCCTCAGGAAACCAAACAGCAGCACAAGGGTGATGAAGCAAATGCAACTTTAAAAACATGCTCTCACCTTTATTTAATGCCATGTACAATCTTTTCCAGCTTGTGACCCAGGTCAGGGCTGACACTAAGCATATTGCCTCATACTGTGTAACAGGCAGAATATTTGAACATCAGTGCCTGGGTTTCTTAAAACTGCAGATGTAATTAGGTGATGCTGACAAAGAGAACAGCACACAAGGGTGAGGGCAGCCACTGAAAGTGGCCTCCAAACCTGGACGGGTGGAAATCTTAACTGTGCTGTAGGGTTAACATGCTGCCTTGTCATGGGGGCTGGAAATGTGGGAATATCACAGTGTACGGACCAGAAGGATGTGAGGCAGTTGCTGTTCATGGCTTGCAGTTCATTCTTTCTGCCACAGCAACAGTCTACTAAAGCTTTAGCAACGGAAGTGTACATGGAGTCAAACACAGAATAACTTATCCATGGGAAGTCAGTTAGAGGTCAGCTGTGTACTACAATGAGATACCTTATGCCAGTGTGGTTAATCTGTTATATGATTTTCTACATTTAATACTTGAAAATGTTTTCCTAATAATAATTCATTTTGAAACTGTGGGACAGTTGCTTAGTCAAGGGATTAGTGCTGTAAGTTGTTTATAAAGAAATGGGAGTCAAAATCTTTTAGCATCTATTTGAGGTTTTGCCACTAACTGATAGACAGACAGAATTTGCCTCCCCTGTGTCTCAGTTTAGACATCTGCTGAATTAGGCAAAAATGCTTAATTATCTAAGACAGCTGCAGTGAGATTCAGTTTAATCACATACATAATGGAATGTAATATTTGAGTTTATGAAAAGTACAAATAAAAGAAGTGTTAAAGCCTTGCTAATTACCATTTTCCCTAGCTGCTTCATTTTTCAAGGTGATGCGTTGCCACTGATTTCATCCAAGCGAAGATTTTATTCCAAGTGCAGGGGGTTTGGTACATTTAACCCAATGGAACAGTTCCTTTAGCTTACCCCATACAGTTTTACAATTACAGATAAAGATTTTGTAAATTCTGTGCCTATTGCTTCACCTGGTTTGAGAGTAGGTAATGTCAGGGCACTGGCAGTCATTTGTTGTGACAGACTCTTTAAAATCCTGCTTCACTGCTTGGGTTTTTTTACTTTATCTGTTGGGTTTGGTTTTTTCACTACTGAGGTGTATCGGGAAGCTCTTCTCCAAGTTTCTGTCCCTTGGTCAAGTCTATTCTTTGTCTTTCTTGCTTCAAACTACATACGAAGAATAGGGACAGAAGATAAAGTTTTAGGAAAGAGTCATGGGAACAGTAGAATTTCACAAGACCTGTTTTTTAAGGAAAGTCTTGATTTGATTCTAATTTATGAAAAAAGGAGGGGGTCTGATGCTTTTGTGACTGCATGAGGAACGGAAAACTGGTTTTAGAGGTAGCCAATCTAGCAGATTAGTCTGTATGGTTTGGCCAGCTCAGGCTTTCAATGTTTCATTTTATTGAAGTTAAGGCAGAATTTGTCCATGAGCATTTAGTTAAAGATTCTTTCATTCAGAATTTATGAAGGATTTTTTTGCGTGCTGAAGGCTTCATTACCTTCCCAGGTCAAGAAGAATTGCCAGCAAGGATACTGATGTTACTGAAAGTAAACAGCTATGCATTATTTTTCTTAATAATATAATATGTTTTTTCTTAATAATTTTCTAATCTAAATAATAATACTGCTTTAAACATAATCTTCCATCTTACATAATATGTTCCCTTTCAGACATGAACAGTTTTTCCTCTTTATTTACCATGTTTTCTGAACTTCATGAGATCCATGGGAAAAAAAGTGACTCCTCCCATATTTCTCAGCATTCTAGACATCAAAATAGATGAAAAGATGCTCTGTGGAAGGTATTTGTCTCCAGGGAGTAGACAAGTCATAGAAAGAAAGTTAATATAATGTTTTCTTCTAGCCTTTACTTACCATTCCATATGCTGATGGACACATTATCGTGGCAGCATGGTGATTATTTAATGGAAATATTTTTATATCATCATCTTTTTGTTGTGTTTGCAGCCAAAATATTATGGCATTGTATATTGCTGCCCAAGAATCTGCCCAGATATAGACGCAGACCTCATAACTGTTTTCACTAACTGCAAAATAACTGAAAACCCCCTCAGAAGGACCACAGATGACAAGGATCAACTTAAACTGTTTTTATTTTAAAAAAGCACAGAGCATCAGATTTCTGTATCACTAAAAGAACATTTCAGAACCATCCATCGTAACTTAAAGTGCAGTAGGAAATCATCAGTGGGATCGGATGGCCATCCACTGGTTTATTCATCTGTCTTTCAAAGATGTACCCATGCACTTCAGTTTGTTATGGCTTCAAATCAGTAATTTCCCACCATAGGATAAACAAAGCAAACATGTAAGTTTTTGAAAGCAGTGACGATATTTTCAGTCATTCACCTTTTGGTGAGAAACTCAAGGGGAAGTCTGTGTGGTTGAGACTTGGCCTCACTGCATACATTGCACACTCACTTATCTGCATGTGCCATCAACAACTGTTTTTCTTTTTAAAAGCATTGAAGTTCCTGTTTCCTGTCACCACTTCACTTTTTTCAAGGCATAAGCCCCACACCATCTGTGCACATTTCATTGCAAGGCTCTAATTCCTTTGTGTCAAGCTAAAAGGAAGCATCTTTTCATAGCAGTTCAATATTGCTCATTGATATTCAGGGGTATTTGTCCTGGGAGGCAGGGAAAAAATCGTGGCAGAAAAAGAGAAGTTTTAGGGTGTGAGAATAAGATCCAAAGTGTCCATTGCCCATAGAGATATACTCAACTTTCCATCAAGAGTGAATATGGCAGTTTCCTGCATCTTGTTACTTTAAATTGGCAATACCCAGGTTGTATTCATGGAATTGTTCACTTGTTCTACAGTGGGAAATGTTAGAAATTACTTCTTAATTATTGGTGTCAACAGTTACATCATACCAGCTTTGCTAATACACAGTGCTTCATCTGTGGATGCGCATGTGCTGTGCATCTGCTTTAAAGTGAAATCTTTTCCCGTTCTTCATTTTGTATATCAAGCTGTAAGTATCTCTTGCAATGTTACAGTTAGTTTACATGCACATAAATAGCAGGGAAGAGAAGCTTGATGTCTAAAGAAAGCAAGATTGTTCATTTCTAGCAGACTATGCCTTTATCAACTACGAGAAGAGAAAAAATAAGCAGAAAAGCTGGAGGTTGTCTTCGGTAGAATCACACCTAATTAGAAGATGTCTCTGGTTTTTCCATGAAGTGCTAGCAGACTTCTTACTGTACCTGTGTAATGCTGCTATAAAATAATTGGAGACCTGAAGATGTGACTGTTCCTGATATGGTTTAGTTCAATTTATTAAAGTTGGGCTTGGATAAAATCATCCTTCATTTGAAAAAAAATTGGCAATGAAATATAAACTGGCAATGACTATTCCACTGTGACTTCCCCATAGGGCTTTCTTCTATCCTTTGGGAAATAGAAGACTAAGATAAAATTAAAAAGCTGCTTGCAACTTTCAGGCAAAGTTCTTGTATATTTTTGCAATTGATTGCTTGCCTTAGAAACAAATGCCATAATGTGTGAAACTCAAAGCTGCGCGTGAGTAATACTTGGCTGAGTGAGATCGCAGCAGACTTTAGTCTCATTAGGGTCTGTGTTTAAAGGTGACTAATTTACCATATTTGCAAAAAAAAAGGCTGATTTAGCCAAACCACCTTCATGTAAAATGGATGGAGTCTAACCTGGACAAGTGTGTCCTGAAGGAGCCTAGCTGTGTAATGTCCTGGTTCAGCATCCTCCTCCCGGACCTCCATCAGCAAAGCGCCCGAGGAAAAGTACAAGTGGCAGGCAATGTAATACTTTATCTTGGAGGAGAAAGGCAACAGCAACAGGCTGGAATATTGAATTAAGAAAAATCAATTACTTGATTGTCCAGGTGGCTTTTGCGATGGAAGTTGCAGTACTGCACTCCTGGCTCCCCGCCAGTATCTAAGGGTGAGACAGGGCAGCAGGGGAAGGCAAACTGGTGGATTCAGAGGAAAAACAGTTCTGTCTTGGATTTCCAGCAGTAGCATTGACATGCCTGATATCTTGCTTTCACAATGCTGTCTGGCTCAGTGCTAAACAGTCATGAGAAAGTTACCAAAGCTGAGGCATGGTGGCATGCATGGGGTTTTGTCCATCTTGGACTCCTAAATGCAACTGGAGGTGAAAGCCAGCTTCTAAGATGAGGTGTATAATAGCTGTTTCTGCTACTTTCCATGCTAATAGAAAGAACAAACTTCCTTCAATGGAGAGTTGCAAAGAAGGTTACCTGCTGTTTTCGTGGACAGCTAAACTGCTCAGATGAGTCTGGCTTGTACAAATGCCAGTCAGACACACTGCAAGTGCCTTTAGTGAAGCTAACCATGAATTTCCCTAATGGTTCCAAAATAAAATGAAAACAATTACATGTCTAGATGTGAGGAAGGTCGTAAATTGATCATGATTGACAGCTCTCCCTCCAGAGATGTCAGCTCCTCCTCATCTTGCACGAGAGGAGAGAAGACAGCAGAGGAAGGTGCAGAGCTGACTGCTTTGCTAAGTCTCTGTAGCTCTCCATCTGCTTCCCATCCTCAGAGGAGCAGGCACTTCTGCACCCTCATTTTAGGAAGCATGGAACTCACATCTGTTGCCAAGAGTGATAACTTCTAGCCCGTGGTGCATTGGCTGTGATTTTTTTCCAATTGCTGGCAGTCTGCTTGAGTTGCCATTTTATCAGCATTTATACCCGCTCTGAGAGCTGTTCCTGCTGGGCTGTTCTTTCTACTGCATCCCCCTGGCTTTCTTTACCTCTGCCTACGTTCTCCTATACACAGTTGCCCATAGCAACACCCATTTGAAAAGGCCCCTGGTGCTCCCTCTCCAGTCCTCTGGAGGGGAGCTCTGCCAGCGCCAGCAGCAGGACTGGAAGAGCTCAGCTCTCCAAGCCTTCCCTGGTGAGCAGGGACAGAAGGAAGCATACCTTCAGAAAACAAGTTTCCAGGAACAAGAGGACAGCATATCCAAAACGAAAAGCATTTGATGAATCACTTGCTGGGAGCTGGTCTGGTGGAAACACCACATCATGATATTGTGTATCTTTCTTCAGAGTCAGTGCTGCACCCTGTAGCCCTAAATGCCTTCCACATCAAACGCCCAGAACCACCTCTGCTCTCCCACCTACCTGCTTCTTGTGGGGTATGCAATTAGCTGGATCAGGGAACTCATCTGGTTAAAAATACTCTGACAAAAGAGTTACTTTTAATCTCTTCTCTGAATCGATATACGGCCACAGACAATTGCACTGGCATGACAAGAAAGCCAACACCAGGGTTAAGTGGGCAAGAGGTGCTTCTGCTGCCACTGCCACTAGGATAAATGGTTATCAAATTTCAGTGTACATTTTTTTGTCAATATAGCTGATAACTTCTGCTGGCAAATACACAGCAAACAGCAAAAAGGGCTAAAAGTGAAAGGCATCATGCAGCTGAGAGAGTGATTGATCAGTTAAATGAAAAAGAAGAAGCTGTGATTTAGTATTGTATCTTCTCTTCATTCTCAGTAACCTTTCAGAAACTACATACTGGCAGTCCTGCAGAAGTCAATGTACTGTTCACCCTCCACTGCTGGTCGTGCCTGACACGGTTGATTACAAGGGCACTCAGAGTGTGAAATGATACAGAAATCATCTCAAACACCATATTACCGTAGTTTGGAAGAGAGTTGCTTTTATCAGTAAGCTGTAAAACATTATATGTTATCACCTCATTAAATATTTTTTGTTTGTATTATTTAATATTTTTAAAACCTGTGTAACCAATATGTCTTCACGAGTTGGCTACATTTCAGATTCAGATAAATTTATACAGAAAGCATTTCTAAAGGTAATGTCTTATTCCTCAGATGGAATTGGGAATTTTGAAGTAGTGAATGTTGGGTTTTTACATGCAACCAAAAAGTACTTACTAAAACAGTAGGCAGATAACAACCCAGTTTCCAGGCCAGGAGGTTTCCACTGTAACCACCAGCACAAACACACTTAAAAGTGTTTCAGACAAGGAGTTCCAGTGGTAGGCGGCAATGGTGGCAGGTCACCAAACAGTTTGAAATCATGAGTGGAATTCTAGATGTTTCTCTAAGTCACTCAGTCCTTAGGTCTGAAAGACAAAAGAGTTTCTGAAGAACCCATGTTCTTCAAAACCTTTCAAGACACATATACCATAAAAGAGGACATTTTTAGTTACTTCTGAAGCAATTTGTTGAAAGTTCTTGCCTTATCAATCATAGAAACAAAATGAAGCTTAACATCTAGGACGTGGAAGCATTTTCTGATCCACAGCAGCATTTGCTAAGAAACATTTTGTTGGTGTTTGAAGATTTTTAACATAAAATTTCTCAAACACTTGTCATGTATGTACTGACATTTCACTGCATATTTTCTGAGAGCATGGACGGGGTCTATAAGGATAGTAACCCACATTCAAAGGCAGATCATTTGAGACTTTTTCTTATAATCAAAGGCGGTTTTGCAAGGGATATGAACACATGTTTAAGGCTGAAATATTCATCATGAGTGATATCTTAAGCAAGAGATTCAGACCTGAATACAGCTATAAAGATTATAAAACAATTCTTGTTTCTGACTGAAGAATTACTTAGCCCAAAAAAAGACAGGGATTAAAATGTTCCAGCTGAGAAGAAAATACCATTTGAAAGTGCTGCTTAGTTACTTTGGGTGATCCAATAGATACAACAGTTGTGGGAACCCTTTCAATTATGCGTTATTATAGATATGAAATAAACCCCAGAGATCATAAGGTTAGATTTCAATCCTTTTATGCTTTTTACATAGTTGATCATTAGCTGATAGTTTCGTATTATTTGTTGTTTTTATTCATTGGGATTATCCAATGTCTTCAGTAAAAATGAATGCAGATTTTCACTGTTTCTCTACATAATCAAATAACAACCACTTGTAGAGGATTTTTTTCATATCCTACTGCATTGCCTCCCCATCTAAAGAATAAATAATAAATACATTACCAGATTGCATACAAACTCATATAGCAAACTGCTTTGCATCTGTAAAGAAACACAGCCCTGACATGATCATTATTCAGGAAAGAGTAGAACAGACAAATCTCCATTTGCTGTAGCAAAGTTGATGCAGCGCACTAGGATTTTAAAACCCAAAGACTCCACATCCTAAAAATGGAGACGTGTGGCAAAGTAAAGGCTGGGCACATCCTCCCCGCACTGCCTGGAACCAGTGTGTTTTGTGGGAATATTCAATGCCTCCTTTCAGTGTTATAGCTCTTCAAGTGTGACAACCATGTGAAAAACAGCATCTCCAAAACAGCCAAAGATGTAGTGTGTCACTTTGCCCAGTCCTTTTTGACCAACATGAAGGATCTGAGCTAATAGGATGGTGACACCCTGTTTTTTCTGAATCTTTAAGATGTCATAACTGCCACTAAGGAAAGTCTAAGAGGATTCCTGGGCAAAAGAAGGAACTTCCTGGATAAAAGAAAACCCTTTAGCACCCGTGTGGTTTTGCCCTGTGACTCTAAAAGGTGTGCCAATTCCAAACAGGTTGTGCTCCAGTTTGTTTTCTGTCAGACTAGCATCAAGTGTAAGTAGGTAATTTCCCTCCATAACATCACAGAGGCTTATCAGGAATCCTGTTTGACGTTATTTTTATTCCTGGGAATTGCATAAATTACATGGTTTTAAAAGGAACGTTGGCATTGCTTTTCTGACATTTTCTGTGGCCTCTACTGCTCATGCAAAAACTGATGCTTGACTTCAACATCAGTACTTCACCGAACGATGTTCTCTCGGTTTGTTTTATAAATATATCTGGTGACACAGAACAGCAGAGGTGGGTAATAGGGAACAGGATTTCAGAAAGAATTAAAACTGACTGCCAAAGTGAAAAAATAGAGTTTCTGAAATACATGAGCAATAACCAAGTCTTTTTCAAGACAAGTTTACTAATGAGACGGAAGTAAAACATAATATGATTTCCAGTCAGCTCATCTGCTCAGTTTAGTGAAGGTCTAACCAAATATGATAAACTAAATTTAGTTTAGTAGGCTGCACACTGCTTTTGGGAAGAAGGTGAAGGTATTGCTAGGCCTTGCTCACTGATCAATACTGCATGCATTATAGGGTAATGACATACAAGCAGCTGGACCAGTTCCCAGTGGTACAATTCTTGAGGTATTTCTCTAAGCTAGGTGTCAGGATTTTGACACTTATGGCTTCAGTAGAAATTCTGCTAAAACATCTTCAGCCTTAAACTTTGTGCTGTCAGTTGTGAGGCTTTTAAGTCAATGTTCAAAAGATCCTGATACTCAAAACCACAATATGAGGTCAGAAGATACAAGAAAGAGAACATGAATCAACTGTAACATGCATATGAAGCAGCTGCCATTGCTAGCCAACACTTACCTGAATGCATTCAGATCTTCTGTCTGATGACACCTTACCATCACTGTTGCAAGGTGATTAACAGATTTTACACAAAAGAAAATCTCTTTGGGATGGCTGGGTGTCTTAATGTCCTTGGATTCATCCGCCAATGCACATTCACAAAGATGGATAGGATATAGCTTGCTGTTCACTCATCAGGACAACTTCATTCCTCTTTCCCTGAAAAAACTGTTACATAGTCTGTTAATGACTATTCTGGAACGTGTATACTGTTCTGGAATAATCATTAAATCTTCAAGTAAGAGTGGGTTTTATGTTATATTTTTGCACTGGATACTTAAACACCTTTTCCTTATAGACAGCATTGGATGCTTTTTTTCCTAACCTCAACCAGAAAGATTTATCATTTGAATATACTTAAAGCTTGTTATTCCAGTGCTTCTGTTAAAGAGGACTTCAAGTGGTGCAGGTTGATGAGGCACTGGAACAGGCTGGTGAGGCACTGTGGAACAGGTTGCCCAAAGAAGTTGTGGATACTCCATTCCTGGAAGCCTGGAAGTGTTCAAGGCCAGGTTGGATGGGGTTTTGAGCAACCTGGTCTAGTGGAATGTGTCCCTGCCCATGGCATGGGGGTTTGAAGTAAGTGATCTTAAGGTCCTTTCCAACTCTAACCATTCTATGATTCTATGAGCCCATGATTTTTAAAAAGATAAATCATAAAGCCATAAACATGTCAAGGTTATCTAAAAACATGTTTTAGCAAGCCCAGACACGCATCCAATAAGGGATGTAATTGTCATGTTTCTAAATAAAACATTGCTCTTGGGACTGCAAGACAGCTGGCAGCTGGTTTTATTTTTTGTCAGCTTAGCTTTAAGCACTTCTAAGGAAACATTCATTGTAACATTTCTTAAAGTTTTATTCAAAGTGAAATTTTAAAATGACATTGTTAGCGTTGAGACAAACACATAACCACAGGAATGGTTATATGAGGTGCTTTATTGAGGCGCCGGGAACCAGGGGTACGCACCCAAATCAGGTTCCGACCCCCGTCACCTGGTGGTCGCAATTTATACATTACAAGTTTCACAATTAATGCATATT
>WTXV02027785.1:0-28636 GCA_009823435.2 Nymphicus hollandicus | reverse complement strand
GTCAACTTTCCTTGCCTTTAGGTTAACTTACTTAATATGAAGTATCTTAACTTTATATTAAGTATATAATATAAAGTCAGTTAATGACTATAGCTTACATTTGACTACAAAACTTCTACTCCATATCAAGTTTGGTTTATTTTGATTTATTTTTATTACTGAACATCCCTTCCATGGGCAGATCCCATCAATATAATGGAACAATTTTCCTTGATTTTAGGATGTAGTCAGGCTGACCTTTCTGAATTCACCACTCAATACACAGGTGCAGCAGCACCTGTTGCAAAACAGATCATTTCTGGATTTATAATTCACTAAGCAATACAGAACAGCAGCTGTATACTTATTTGGGGCAAATCAGAGAACCAAGTGGCTGCTTTGCTGTCAAGACACACCTAAAAGTTTTAGGTCTTACAGTTCCAGCTACGCTACCAAATAATTTCAACTTTAAATAACTAACTAAACCAAAGCCCTCCCTGAGTATATAAAATACTCTTAGTAAATTAGACCATAAAGATACAATATCACAGCTGATAGCATTTCCTTTGATAGAACTATTCCATCAGTTTAGGGAATGTATCTATGACTTATTACAGTTCTTTATTTCATATGGGGTCTAAAGCAATACATTTTGAGTGGACAGAGATGATAAACATTTCAAGAATCACCTGAAGAGAAGCAAAGAATTATAACTGACCCCTGATCTAAGAGAGTCACAATTGAAAGAGGACTGAGAATTTAGATAGAACATGTTGTTAATTAGCATTTCCTCTGGGAAACATATTTTGTGTACTTATATTAATAGCACTTTCTGCTACAAATCATCTCACTAGTTTTGTAGTGGTGCTAATCAGCATAACTGGAGATACCAGATTTTGGTGCTTAGTAATTTCTGTTTGTCGTGGTTTAAGCCCAGCCAGTAGCTCAGAACCACGCAGCCGCTCCACCTCAACCCTGTTGTAGAGGATAAGTATTCACCAGTCATATTAAGTGGTGCTCCACCATATGCCTTTAGAATCCTTGTGCCTTTTTTTACAGACTGAAAGCATGAGATCTGTTTTCACATGTCTTCATCATTCCTAAATGAATTCCTAAGTGAATGCAACTTTTTAGAAAATCCTCCATACAGAGCTTCATCTTTAAACCTCATCTCCAGATGGAAGACATCAGACTGCAGGGATCAGAGTCTTAATATGCAAGAGCTTAAAATATTCAAACCATTTTTAAAATTCTAAATATTTAATGCTTAAAATACCAATCATTTTCCAGCAATCCAAGCTGCTTTCTGGAAACCAATGCCAAGTTCACTGCATTTTCTTTGACAACAAACATAAAAGACCTACAGTACTGAAAGCAACAGAACCACAAAGATCTAAAATGTTGCTCAATTAGTTTGGGAGACTTAGAGCTATTTTGTGTCTGTTAAATTTAATGTTTTGACATGAAAAAAGGCATACATACTTGGTGTTACTAGTATTCTGGGCAATAACTGACTAGAGGCAAGTAACAGCCCTGAAACTGAAAAATGCTTTAGCTCACGGCCTTCCCTTTGGTAGCATCATTTCCCATTCAGAAGTACTCTTAATGGCTGTAATCAGGGCTGGGATAGAGAAGGTGACCTTTGCCAATTGCAGCAGTTTCTTTCTGTGGGACAACACTCATTCTGTCCACAAGGTTTCCTACTGCTGAGCACTTGATAGGGTTTCAGCTCTGTTTATGAACGGTTATACCAAGAAGGGAACTATTAGATGGTTTATGACAAGATTGCTGTACAGATTTGGTACCTACTGTGATTTGTGTCACCCATTTGAGCCTCAGCCATAAAGCTGCACTTTTTATCAAGAATATTTGTGAATATATAACTGCTCTGAAGACATATGACCAATAAATAATTCAAAGTTATCTACGGTCCCTGCAATTTTCTTATACACCTACCACCTTTTAATGTTTAGTTGGCCTAGAAACAATATTCTTTATGGCACTTCTAGTAAAAAAATGTTTACTGACTGGCAGTAGACTATTGATTTTCAGTGTGATACCTTGAAAATAAACTGGTCCGTCCTCCCCCCAGTCCCCATCTGCTTTGCTCTCCAATCTGCTGTTATGCATTAAGAGAGACAAGAAACCTTGAGAGAAACCTTGGTTTGCATTTTGAGTCCCTAAAGATGTCCATTTTCAATTATTCATTCCAAAATCATAACAATGTGATTGACTTCATTATTCCCTTTTCTATCCCTCTCCCCCATCCCTTCATTTTCTTTTCAGCTCCATATCCATTTACAGTCCTAAGGAGAATCCTAACACATTTGATGCTGCTGCTTTCTTCCAGTCAGTGGGAAATTTCCTGGGAATCTTTGCTGGATCATTTGCCATGGGATCTTCTTATGCTATTGTCACAGCTTTAATATCCTTTATGGTTTGTTTTCAGAGAGAAAATCTATAGATGTTTGAAAAATTGTGTGATATATAAGACTGAACATCCTTACTTTGAGCCTGAACCTTTCCTCTGGTGATTCAAGACTTTTCAAGCAAACTGTCAAATCATAAATTGCCAGGAAAGTTCATTTGTCAGAAGCCACAAAGAACTTCTTTTTTTTTTTTAACATTAGGCAAGACTCTGGTCTTTATTTTACTATTTATAAATAATTGCATTTTTAGGGAAGCGTTCTGAAGTATTTTGAGGTTAAAACTCTAGACTACAAATCCAATCAGTCAGTTTATCTAAGTTAGAAATAAAAGGCATATCTGTTGTCCTGCATTTTTACTGTAAAATACAACTGTAGAAAAAGCAGCGATTTTCATGTTTCCTGCATGATGCAAAAGTAAATAAATGCCAGTTTGTTTACAAAACTGCAAAAAAAGTACTTACTTTCCCTTTTTCTGGGAAAAGAATATCAAATGCAACCAGTGAAGCATTAGTTCAAAACTCACAAAAGTGCTTGAAATAGCTGACTTGTAGAATTCACCTGTTTAAAACCTGTGCTGGATTTTCCTCTTTAAGATAATTTAGAAGCTGTGCAGTTTTTCCCAAACTCAACTTGTACAGGTGGTGTAGGTGGGGGAGTTTGCTTTCTTTCATCCTTTATCAGGTTGGGGACAATTTTCACTTACAAAACAGTTGGGACTTTATTTTTCCTTAGTAATCTTTTCGCACCTGACTAAATTTACAAAGCTGTGTGAGTTTCCTATGTTGGAGACAGGTCTGTTTTTCCTCCTGTCCTGGAGTGCCTTCTTATCAGCAGAAGCTGCTGGTCTTACAGGTAAGTGTTGCATCTTACTGATTAAAAGCAGTTTCATGATATGCCTCTAGTATGGGAAAATGGTTCACTTATTTTGGGCATGACATCATACGTAAAGCTTCTAAAAGCCAGTTACTATATTGAAGATAGTTTCATCTTAAAGAACAAATCTGTAGAGACACTGAATAGCTCTTCCAGACAGACTTACTAGATCAGGCTAAAGTCCTCAGTCGTTCTTGCCTATGTTCCTTACGTTGCCCCATTCCTATTAGTCCCACTATGCCACTATTAATCCCACTGTTTTCTGCCCAGCTATAGGACCAAAGATGTCAGTAAGTACGAGGAAGCAAATACACAGTGCCACGTGACTGTCAGAAACTGTGTGCTCCTTTGCATGCATTGCATGTCCTGGTCTCTCCTTTTTCCCATCAATGACTAAACAGAGGACAGGGCCATCCTCAACACTGCCAGTGAGTTGCAGCCATCTCTGGATGGTTTTTGGGTTTGTTTTTTGGGGTTTTTTTAAATCACCTTGTTCAGTGCACCTATATAAACCCCTTTTGCAGCAGGAAGGGTACACTCATGTCCCAGTAACAGGTAAAAGGACATGCGATCTGATTTTTTTCATTAACACTGAAAAAGGAATTGTGCAATCACAGTCAAGTACATACCCAGAGACTGCATTAAAAAGTCCACAGAAGTTTACGCAAAAATTGAAAATGGCTATAGTTTACCTAGACGGCAACCTATTGTTGAAAGAACAAAGTTGGTAAGACCCTGGTCATTTTAATGTTCTTGATGCTGTCACCTCTGAAATCTAGTGCTGTAATTAGAGTCAGGGAAAGGCAGGGGAAGAAAACTGCTTAATGGAGTGTTAATGCAGCCCATGCTGTTTTGTTTGCAAAATTGTTCAAAGTTCTTTGAAGTCAACAGTTATATTTTTACTGGCTTTTATAGAGCCAGCATGTTACTTTTTTAATATTAGCCACACTATCTTACTATTTCCGAATGGATATTAACATCTGCATCTTTGGCAACTTTGCCTTATTAAATATACAAGTTCACATCCTGCTTACTGCCAAAATCTCCAGGCCAATGAATAAAAAGAGGGGCACATGGACTAAATGAAAGGGTGATATTTCATCACATGGAGAAAATCCGATACCAGCTGAAATAAAAGTCCATTTTCTCTTTTAACAGTTCTGTGCTGGTTTTGGCTGGATAGCTGGTATGGGGCTGTGTTTTGGATTTGTGCTGGAAACAGTGCTGATAATTCAGGAATGTTTTCATTATTGCTGAGCAGCGCTTATACAGAGGCAAGGCCTTTCTGCTTCTCTCCTCACCCCACCCCGTCATCAAGTAGGCTGGGGGTGCACAGGGAGTTAGGAAGGGGCAAAACCAGGACAGCTGACCCCAACAGACCCAAGGGATATCCCGTACCATATGATGTTATATATGGGATATCCCAGCATATAAAGAGAAGAAGGAAGGGGGAAGACATTTGAAGTGATGGTGTCTGTCTTCCCAAGTCACCGTTACGCATGATGGAGTTTGCTTTCAGGAACACCTGACTGCTGATGGGAAGCAGCAAATGAATTCTTTGCTTTGTTTGCGTGCACATCTTTTACTTTACCTATTAAACTGCCTTTATCTGAACCCATGAGTTTTCTCACTTTTACTCTTCCCCCACCCCACCAAGGGAAGGTGAGTGAGCAGCTATGTGGGGCTTAGCTCTTAGTTGCCAGCTGGGGTTAAACCACAACAAGCCCTTAGAAATGTGACTTGATTACGACACAGAAATGGAAGCAAAGAAGGATGAGAGATAATCACTTGCCCCTACTGGGGGTACTGACTTCCTAATCCAATGACATCCAAGGAAAGTCTGTTTTAAAATACATTCCTAGAAGAGAACAAGGATGGTATGTTTCAGCAAATGCACAATTGAGAAGTTACCCATTATACCCAAAAAGTGGATTTGTAAGGGAAACACTAATATCTTTCACAGTCTGCAGCAAAGGTAATTTCCATTTCTTAGGTATAGGAACAGACTGTATGTCCAGACAAAATATAATTGGTGTGCCTTTTTTGTGTATTGCAAATGTGATGACAGACAGCATAGTCTCTCCTGGTAGTCACTCTGAAAAGTGATTCCTTTCTCTTTTCTTTTGCAATCTACAAAGTATCTGAAATAAAAAACTTAATTATTAAACACCACAGACAGGAAGGAATTTTAACTTATCAGAGGAAGAGCCAAAGAAAGACACTGGAATCCAAGTAAAGTTCTAACTTAAGGGAAAAAAATAGAAAAGTGTTGGGAAATTTATCTATTTCTTGTAAATAACGGACTTGATAGAGGCATATAAAAGAGAAGTGCTCTGCCAACACACAACTTCCAAGGAAATATATCAAGCCCTTTTGGGTCTGTCACTAGCCTTTTTTTCCATGGGTGTGTTCTGACTTTCAGGTGCAGATTTTTTAATCATACTTTTGTGAGAAGGCAAAGTTTAATCTTGAAAGTGTCATCAGTTGAGTCTTTCTCATTTAGTTTCCATAAAAGGCTTTTGTTAGAAGCTGTCAGAGTGGAAAAAAACTCATGGAGCCTTTTTTGTAGCTTCAGAAGTTCAAAGCTGTGTTTTGCAAATGCATTGATTTTATTAGCAGTGTGCTAACACTACACTTTAGAGTGGTTATTTTTAGTTGTCTGGTTTAACCAAGTTTTATATTGCTCTCATCTCTCAGTCTTATCTGAAATAGCTCGAACTTCCCTCCTTTCAAAATATGACTTCAAACATCCAGTTCAGCAGGAGAATTACTGTACTGGTTAAGAAATCTGCCAAAATGCAGTTATTGTGTGCAGTCTCCCACATTGGTATGTTATGTATGAAGTACCTGTTGCAGAAGGTGTGGGGAGCCCAGGGAAAAGCCTGTCATCCTTCTGAACACAGCTCTTAATCCACTAACTCTATAATTTCCAATCTTTTCCAGCTTCCTCCCTTTGTCTCTCTTAATGCATATATCATCTAGTTTTACAGTCAAGTGTGTTTATCCTCAAAAGCAATTATTAGAATTAAGAGCGCATCATAACCATGCAACACGGCTTGACCACTCTATTCAATTAACTAAATTCCTAGTTTGTGATCTTTTAACTTCACTAGACTTGCTTCAAAAATTAACTTGATCCATTGTACACTTCAGCCTGTACTCATGTTCATTTTCTTTGGATACTGTGTTTTCTCTGTTAATTCTTTCTAAATGAACTTCAAAAGATTAACATTAGGCATCGATATTTTCCTGTAGCTATTAAGTAATATAATTGTAAAATAATTTATTCTTATAATGCCTTCCACACTAGGAGTCGTTTGAAGTCCAATATTGAAGTATGTCATAATTTATAAACAATAGGCTATACTGGTGTTGTGTAGGTATAGTAGGGGGTAGAGCTCACTTGTTTAGCTTGCAGATTTTTAAAATAAAATACAAATGGAGAATAGAACAAGTGGACATTTGGTAAAATATTTTATTCCTCTACCTCAAGATATCCCATGATAAATAACACACAAGGTATGGCCTGGCCCTGGTTGAAAAATGGATGTAATCAAAACAGCAAATTAAAATAAAAATCTGCAATGACTACACAATTATTGTTACACTGATAAATGTAAATTATAAATTAATGTTATGGTTATTAATCTTATAGTTGTAGTCATGTAGAATCTATCAGTGCAGAAGCATCAAAAGTATGGCCAACCACCTCTAATTTTTACATGCCAAAGACCTGGGCTATGAAGCTGAGAAAGACAATAGATCTTGAACAAAAAAAATCTTGAGTGGGTTCATCCTTTTTCCTTTACTGGTTTTCAGAGCCCAGCCCAAAATTCTTGTTTTCTGATCATTATAAATAAATAATTGTGATAATAAATTACTGCTGCTTCCTTACCTGCAGCAATTCTTGTCTGAATATTTTGTGATGTATGTCTGACATTTGCCTTCTCATTCAGGGGCTCACAGGAACACAGAGTATACCTAGTAAGAAAGCTTTTCCTCCAAAAAAATGGTAATAAGCATCAGCTTATTATGACTGATGTACCCAGGAAGAGGCTGAAGATCTGGTCTCTCACTGGGGCAGTTTTGTGCTACTTTTGTATCTTCCCTTATTTAAAATGTTGTGACTGGTTATTCTTGTATCACTCTCAGAAGGGATCTACCCAAACATTTCTGACTGCAGTTCTGAGCACTGTGAGTGTAATGAGGGTTGGTACCTGATTGGCTTTAGTTCACAGAGCTGACATAATTCAAGAAAAGGAAGTTATTCTGGGTTTTAAATTCTAAACTTTGTCATTTTCTTTCTTCATAAGTAATGTGCCATGTTGTGTCATACAGAGAAGCAGGCAGGCATCTCCCAGTAATGAGGAAGAAGGGATACCTTGGCTTCTATGTCAAAAGGAAAGAGACCTCACCTGCCTTAAGCTGTAGTTCTGCTATCCTAGGAGGGAAGGATGAAATTTAGGTCTAATTAGATAGATATCAGCTATTCTTAGATATTTATTCATAGATATGTAGATAGCATTTGGACTGCTATGTAGATTCAGGTGACAACTGGGCTAGATTGCTATGAGTTAATCTGTTACTTGCCCACAGACCTTCAGAAATGGCTCTAAACTCAGGTGGACTCCTTACTTTAGAGGAAGCTCTAGACATACTATGGTGACATATAAGCTAAATCCAATACCCTGAGTAGTTTCAGTTATCCTGTTCAACAGCATCACTTGACCAGACTATGCACATATTTGAGTTAGTGCTTGGCTTTGGCTAATTTATGTCTTGTTGTAGGGACATCCTTTTAGGACAGTAAGAGAAAAAGAGAAAGGTGTTTTTTTAGAGAAAAGTACATATTCCAGCATGGAGCTCTAACTGAGATCAGTGATCAGTTGCATGGCAGTGAAGTCTTACTGCTAGTGAATAGGTTCAGGATAAACAGGTAAGCATTAAGTGTGTCTAGAATAAAGCCTGTTTTGTCTCACCATAGGAGTTCTAATCCAAACTGAATTCAGCAATTCATTTCTGGTTACCACAGTACAATACTGACACTCAGGTCTCGCTTGAAGCAGCCAGGTGCAATACCAGTGATCAGTCCACAGATGAGGGCCTAAAAAATTCCCTCAACTCTGTCTTTTGTTGCTTTAAGTCACTTCAACATAAAATCAACCTCAGACAACTCCAGAGACAAACGCTTCATGAACAAAGGACCAGCTTTGGTTCTGCATTTGTGCAGGTCTGGTGAAAGAAGCCTTAAATCTTTGCTTTAGTATCAAGAAAATGATTTGTCACACTTCATACCCTCAGTGAAAACAGATTGAATAGAGATACTGTTGCTACTGGGTTTATAGCCTTATTATTGCAACAATTTGATGCAAAAGACAGTGACTTATTTCCTGCCACTCACAAAATCAGTATGCACAGGGATGTGCCCAGTAACTGCTGTAGGGATACTCTGACATAAATAGAACTCCAAAGTAAATGTTATTTGACTTAAATAATTTCTCTATTACCCAGTACTCATTATTCTTTTTCACACATTTCACTGTCATTGATGAAAGAGCAGTTTCTGTTGCTTGTTTTACTGTGGCATTTGCAGAATATTGTACATCATTAAAGATGCATCTCTGAAGCTCTGGAATGCTTCGAATTTGGGATGAAAATCAGTCAGTTTACCTATAGATCTTTCCAAATGGAGTTATACATTTCATTCACTCCCTTTTTAGATAGAGGTTGGATTGTTTGTTTGTTTTTCTGAGTTCCTTTTTTATACCACTAAAAGACCTGACAGCTGGAAACATAATGTCAGTTTTATTTTCTTAGATTAGCAAATTCTAAAGTTTAAATTATGGACAGCCACTTCCAGGTTTGCATTAAAAGCACACTGTACGTGCTGGCCTTCTATGACAAAAGGCAAACCCTTTTACAGTTTCTCTCTTAGCACCAGATATTGAAAAGCAAGGGTATGTTTTCTTTTGCCTATTCGTGAAATTATCCAAACCAAGATTTGTCTTTTGGAGACAACATAGGAATTGTTTTTAGATTAACACTTACAAATTAATGCTTACACTATCATGTTAATGTCCACACTGTCAGCAAACTGCTTTTAAAGATAGAAGTTACTCCTTTACCCTATATTATCTTTTGATATTACAAGCTTTTGTCCTAGCAACAGTTTCAACTACAAGTATTTGGCAAAAGTAATGTGTGAATAATTTCTCTAATTGTATTAACAACTAACTAGCTATCACTATTTCTCTGTGTTACAAGAAGAAATAATAAAATGTTAGGATTTTATTTCTAATAAAACCTTTTCAAAGAGATTGAGCTGCAGGTGAAAGTTTATTGTGACTGTAACTGTTTTATTGTGAGTTAGTGAAAATTCACTAGCTTCACTAATAAACACAAGCAGCTGTATTGCACTTAACAGGTGATCACACATTTCCACTAAAAATGTTCCCTGCTTATTTTAGGTTAGTAATTAAATAGTTCAGCAATTGTAGTACTAAGTATCATAGTAATTGCTAAATTTGTCACTTAAAAATGAAACAATGTGACAGCACTGAAAAAGTGACCTAAGTCTCCAACATCCCGAAATTAAAGCGCTGAGCAATAAAGACAGGTCAAAGGATCATCTCACTTTACCTGCCTCCCTGCATCTAATAAATACTTTCTGTTTCCAATCTCAGTATTATCACGTTTGGTCTTACCTGTTTCTCTGTGAAAGAAAGCCTGCAATAATTTAATTACCTAATTTATCTGCCATACACAGTTCATACAATATTTTGATACACGGCTAACTTCAAAATCCAGCTTTAATAGTCTTACAAAGAAATCCAGGTTGTTTTTTCCTTCTAACTAAAAAGCTCTGTGTTTGCTTCTTTAGGTACTTCTCTGTCCTTTGTTGTTGCATTAACATGTAATTGGTCATTACCTTTAAGTAATCATTTTTATGACAATGCATTACAAACAATTTTCTCCAAGCCTTTTAATTAACCATTCATTGTGAGAGGCATGGCTGGTGCATATTAAGCCTTCAATTGCAACAACTGAAATATTCCACTGCATTCCCCGAGTCTTCCCTGGAAACAGGGTATCTGATTTCTACATTTGCATAACTGCATGTTTCAGTTCATTTATTCCTATTGTAAAATTAGATTTAGGCGATTTTATTGCTCATGTCACTCAGTTCTCTCACTACCCGTAAATAACAGTTTCTTAGCAGTCAAAAAAAATTTATAATCATAGTGGAATTTAATAGTCAATATTAAAAAATGCAAGACTTGGCATGATGGTTCATGTAGAAGCAGCTGAATCAGAAACTCTTATCTCCATTTCTGTTACTGAGCCCGGAGCTAGTGATATTTAGCAACATTACTGATTGGCTGTATTTTTTTTACTGAAATTTCATTGTTTGAACATCCCATTGCACATTATTAATGCCTTGAGAATTTTTAAACTCCCCAGATCAGTTCTGCACAATCAAATACACTTGCTGAGAAAAAAGGTTTAAATGCATTGAAGAGAACAATTAGTCCTCAGAAAAACATGAACTTCCTGGAGTGTATTTAGTAAGTAACAATCTCACTACTCCCCACATTGTGAAGAAAAGTCTTAGTGTAGTTATAAAAAATAAATATCAAAACAGACATAAGAAAATAAATATTAAACAACAAAGACACAGCAGTTAAAGCTCAGTGGAATTTCTCTTGGCTACAGAGACTGTGTTCTGTAGAAGCAGTACAGGTAAATTTACAATACAAAGAGAACCCAGAAGCAAAGAAAATGTCCACTGTGGTTTGTGGGGGAAAAAAAAGATTTGCTTTCTTATTTTGTTTCTGATGGCAGTTATCCCTTGTGCCAAATTCATCTCAGAATTCTGTATTCCATACTTTTTTCTTCCATCAAAGGCATATTAATGCCAGGCTTCAGTTCTTCCCAGAAACAAGAGGGGCTTGCAAGTAAAGGAAGTTGGATTTTATTGGACAATACTTTCATGATTAGCAATCCACAGAGAGTCAGAAATAGGAGAAAGGCATGGTAAGGTGATAATTCCTTTAACTGGTATGTGGCAATGCATTGTACCCCCCCCCCCCCCCATTCACACAGTCCCCCAAATGAAGTCATTTCAGCATTGTCTAAATTTTTCCTTTGCCATGTTTCCTTATCTGTACAATGCTTTAGGGGAGGAGGATAAACCTGTTAAAGAACTTACTGAGGCACCAGCACTTTCCCCTGATACTTGCTCAGTACTTTACCATCCATTTTTTCCTGTGACCACGTGAAGCCTGGCCTGCTTCTATTAATCCTTTTGAAGTAGCAGATTGTTTTATATCAGGTTTGCCATGCTACAGCCTGCAGCACTGTAGATTCTGCCCCCTCACTGAGCCTCTTCTTGACGGCCTTTGTAAATTCAGGAGAGTCACCATCCTGGAGCAGATGGAGGAAGCCTTATCCAATTTCAAGTCCAGGACTGAAGGCACAGACTGGGATTATTTTCACAATTGTACTTCATGCTTTTTGCTTTCAGTAGCACTGGTTTATATGTTTCAGTTCATGCTAGTTTAACCCAATAAATGCCTAGAAAGCTGCTGCGTATTACAAGGATGGATATTGCCTAAACCTGGACGGGTATCTTTTTGCTTCCTTTATTGCCTCAGTGTGTTTCCTTGGATTCATCAGTGTTATCTCAGTACAAGGGAGCAGTCTATGAGCTAAAAATTACCTAACAATTTGCAGAGCAGCCCATGAGGAAGCAGAACTAAAGTGATAATTAGGGCTCAGACAGGAAGCAGTGAGTAGAAGGGCTGAAAGGCACAAGAACTAAAGCACTGTGGGATGGATGGTGGAAAACTGCCTATATGTGAACCCCAGAGATCACAAATGTGCAGTGATCACACTGCAGTCTGGCTTGGCTTAAAACCAGCCATTGCTCTTGTGCTCTTCGCACAAAACCAATCAGAAACTGAGCGGAAGTTGCATGCTCCACATGCTTCAGGAAATGTGTGTGGAGGTTTCCAGGGGAATGATGATTGGAATGGACATGAACAAGCCCTGAGCTGTTGTGTAAATAATTATCTATGTGGACATGCCCCAGGTTTAAGAAAAGCATAGAGCTTTCTTTCTCCATGGGCATTTATATATGATTACTGGTGATACATTTTGCTTGTTTGTTTGTCATTTTCTCCCTGTGTGGGTTCCTTCTGCCTTATCAGTGTCCAGAGCTGACACAAAATTGTGGTACGCTCTTATGAGCTACTTTAATTATAATACTGCATTACAGTGATGTTACTCAATGATTCTAGTGAATTAGGACCAGGGCCAGAGAGGAGGTATTCAAAAATAAGAAATATCATTACAATGCAGAGTTATTATTCCTGACAAACCTGCTGCCCTTCTCCTTAAGACCTTCCAGAAGCTGGAAAGTATAATTAATGCCACATAGCTACAGTAAGTGATCTAGTCATCCTGTGCAACGCAGGTTGCCAGAGTATCACTCTATAAGCGATGCTGTGTTGTCTACCTTGCACACTGTTACACACTGTTTCACACTGTTTATGATAAGGTTAAAAATCAGGCACAGACTGAAATGACTTTTCCTGATTTCAGTCCTTCTGTACCAATATTACATTTTATTAAAATGTAATTTTTGGCTTACCTATTCAGTCTCTGCCAAAATTTTCAAATAGTCCTTCATGTTATGATTATGTTAGCCTTGCCTGTCAGTTAGATTATGGTCAGATGCTACCATGTATTAATTAAAAGACATTTTCTACAGTTTTAGGCCAAATGCATAGCAGTGGAAATGCTATAAATGTGTGATGGACCAGGTAGAAGACTCAAGACCTTCCTGAATTTTAGCATAGAAAAAAAATCTAGTTTGATTGAAAGATGCTCTTATAAAACATATCTTAAAGTTCTTTTGTTATAAAATGCTATTAACAACCTAATTAGCTTTTTTTATGCAGCCTTTTGACAAACTTCAGAAAACAGAAGCAGCTAACTCTGTTTTTTTCTCTCTGAATTTCAGGTATTGTTGCAGTGCTTTTCTGTGGAGTCACACAGGCACATTATACCTACAACAATCTGTCGCCAGATTCCAAAATGAGAACTAAACAGGTATGACACAGAAATAACTGACTTTGTGTCTTCAACTGGTGTAAGGGATGCTCAGAGGTACTGGAATATAGCTGGATGGGACTTCATTATTAATGCAAAGGAAGAGGCTTATATTTTCATTAGGGGAAAAACTGGAGGTTTTGCCAAGAAAACAGTAAAAATTTTCTGGATAAGCAAGAAATATAAGAATCTGTTTTTCCCAAGAGATCTGAAATGTTAACTGAGGAGATGAAGGGTAAGGAAATAACAGTTTATGCTAGCTTCAGTACAAAATGCTGTGAAGTTAAGGAAATCAAAGAGCTCCAATAAATCAGAGAGAAGTGGTCTGAGAGATTGTATCCATGTGGATTTTTTGCAAAGGGACTGTATAAACTGCAGCCTCCCCCACAGACTTGAGCAAAGACATGATTTATTTTCTGCCTCATTAAAAATCTGACAAAATTAGAAAGATAATGACTTTTTTCGATTGTCTTCTTTAGTTTAAAGAACAGAGAAACTTGGGCATCCATTTTTTGTTTGAACAGGTGACTAGTCCAATTGTAATTCTTTTTTTAAAACTGGGGCTGTTCTTAGTACTAGATATATGGCATTGCAATGTTCAAAATGCTTTTCATCACAAGGTATAATTTTAGACTATTTCATCATTACCTAGATCCCATAAGAAGTCATTTAAATGCAGTTTTTTTCCCTTTTAATGTTGACTCAAATGTCCCAAGAACCCTTGGTTGGAGAAAATCTATCTCCTAAAACAAAATAGAAACTAATAGGGTCTGAGACTATAATTTTCATTATTCTATCTGGTACCTTTTTCAGCAATTCCTCTGTTTTAAGCATTGGAAATTTTACTTAGAAAACTTCACTGGTTCTTTTACATCACAATTTAATAAAAAAATCCAATTTTTTATCAAAACCAGATTGATAGAAAGAAATACTGGCCACAGTATCGGTTCAACTGTCAGACTCTCTCAGATTTTAAATCACCAATGAAGTTTCTGGTCCGTACATTCTAGAAAAAAGTGTTAGCTATTGAATAGGATTGCATTTCCTCATACCAGCAGAGACTGATGCTTTCCAAAAGCATTCCAGCAGAAAAAATAACCTTTCTGTGATAACTGTATAATAAGGGAATAGCATTTATATCTATTTCTATTTTGCAGAAATACTGAATTGCATATGCCGTTATTACCCTTGCATCTAACTGTTACAGTTTGAATACAAGACTTTTTCAGGGATTCACCTGCATGATTTAGTGATGCATAACCTCAGAGAGAGAAATTAGAAAAGAAAGGCCATGGTATTTTTACTTATATATGAACCTTTTCAACTACAGAAGTAACTAACATTTAGTTTAAATGCATAGTGGTTTTGTTCATGTTTACTCTGGTATTCCCTTGCATTCAACAGTGCAAAACAAAACAGTGAAAATAAACTGAATCTACCCTTGAAGACATAGAAAAGGGATTATGTGTTTATCTATAGAACTGTGAGTCTTATGCACCTGTTCTGTTTTTCTCTTCCCCATAAGCTCTTAATCCTTGCCTCCCTTATAATATGGTTCAATAATTTTTGTTAAATTCCTGTGAATTCTTCTAATTTATTTTCTAATCCAAAGATTACCCTTTCATATGCAGCTGTTTCAGCAAGACCTGCACTACCTCTTTCTTTCTCTGCCCAAAAGAATACTTTTCAAGCAAATTTACTAAGCCAAACACTTGGCATTCTCACAATCATATATGACTTGAGTGCATTTTAAATTAATATGGTTGCTTGGACAGAAAGCTTTGCTCCCAGTCTAAGTCATTTTTATTACTTATTACAGCCCAAAATCAAGGGTGCTTCAGTTCACTTACAGAATTATTCTAAAGCAGTCTCTTTCTTTTGTTACAATATGACAGATCTTTCAATAAGGACTGGTGAACTATAATGCACACTGACAGAACAGTGAGTTAAGACCAAAGCTAAAGCTAACAAACCCCACAGAAATTAGATTTAAAACTGTAAATCAGATAGTGAAATTGTGTTAGCTGTTTTTAAACAAATGCTTTTTCTATACTACTTTGCACATTTTTCTTTACATTTTTACCAGCTATTAAAGTTTCATAGCTTGATGGTAAAATTCAGTATACCATGATAGAGGTTGTCTTTCTGGCCATGATGCTGAGTTCTGCATTTCTCACAATACCTCATCATTTCCCTTAAAAAAATAGATAAAAAAAAAAAAAGGTTGGTATGATTTTCTTCAGATACTGATATAACATGAAAACTTATCTACAGTTCATAAATGAGAATTCAAGGACCTCTATTAAGAATGTCTGTCAAAAGATGCCATGTAATTATTAGTCCCCATGTATCCTTTGTTATCTAGTCAATCACTGTTTGACATTCTATGAAAATGAAATATTAGATTTTAAGCAGCTGAAGCTTACAAAATCTTACAAATTTTGTCAAAATCAATGGATTATCTTAACACTGTCATAAGTAAGATAATAAATGTTTAGTGAAAATGCAGGCTTTAGAGAGGTTTCATTCAATCCAATTATCCCAATTCTCTCTTAAGTATTTATAAACATTCTCAAGTGTGTTATTTTTTTAACAAGTGATGTTTTATACCAGTATTTTTAAGTCGTCATCATCATTGACCTGACTGTGGTCATTGTGATTTCAACATTAAAATTGACACTGCCATCCGTGGAAAAAAGGTTAGGCCATACATTTAAAGTTGAACTTATCCAATATATCTTTAGTGAAGGAGAAGATGAAACTGTTAGGACCTGATCAAAAGCTATTTGATTCTGTGCAGCTTTCTCTAGAATTGTTTACAGCTGCTATTATAACCTCATGTTATGCTGCAGGCAAACAGTTGCTTCTAATTCTTGGGATATTATAGTTCAGATTTTGTGTTGGGTTCTTCAGATGCACAGTTGGGTTGTGTGGATTTGCTCAGCTGCGAGCTAGGCAGGGTGTTGCTAGATAAATAGAAATTACTGGTTTGTAAATCCTACAGGTCATCTGTAGAAAGGCATGCATGGACAACACTGTGTTTTCTACAGGAAGAGAAGAAATTCCTTGCTAGTTTTTCCTCTCTGCCCTCTAGCAGTTTTACTCAAATGCCAGGCTAAGATCAGCACAACTTCCCAGTAATGGAGTATTAAGAGAGGCTTTTGCCTTTCTCTAATAGCTATAAATATTATCCATCATACTTGTGAGTTATATCTTTTTATGTTCCCTTAACTCCAGGGAATAGCTACAATGAAGAAAACAGAAAACAGCACTACCTCTCTTTGGTTAAGTATGCAAGGGTATGGAGAATTCTGCTTTCAGACAAAATACAGTGCCAACAAATAAATTCTGGGAAGGGAATTCTGAAATGCAAACATCTCGTATTGAAGAAGAGCCAGGGAATTACTAGAAGACACAGGAAAGCATGTCCAGCCAGCAAGGGGGTATGTCACACACTGCCCTGCCTGTCTCTATTCATTCCACTAGTCTAACCCTTGTTTACATAGTCAGCTCTGAAATAGCTGTGTCTAACAAGCTCTTGAAGGTTGCTTTCTCAAATTAGGTATAATAGTCTTTTTAACCACATTTTAAGTTAAACAGTTACATTTTTCACTGACCCTGATAACAAACCCATTAGGGAACACCTGCCTTATAGACAAAACTTCTGGCCTGATTGTTCAGCTGCACTGGGCATGCAGTATGCACAAGATGCCACATTAAGATTTCAGCAGTCCTTCACCTCCAAGGTTTTACACAAGTTTGAGAACAGGGTAAAGGTAAAACAAGAGAACGCTGTACTGCATAACTTCTGAGCAACTTTACCAAAGCATGTAATCTTACTAGGACTGCTTGAGCAAATTAACTTACACTGAAGGACTGAAAGTTCAGACTGGTCTTTGCTCACTGATAGACACAGTACCAATTGCTTCAAATTTTAATTTCCACACTATAACACAGACATTATTATCTCCAATTATTGAAAGTCATCACTTTGCAGAGGAGCAGCTAATATCTCCTAGAAATCCCTTGAAAATACATTACATTCTCAAAAACTGCTTGGCTCATTTATGATATAGCTATACATTTTCCAACAAGGAAACAGCCTAGGGATCAATCAGCTGATTGCTGGGTTATAAACTGAGCTGTATTCCAAACAGAGTTTGGTGTAAAAGGGTTGTGTTTATAAATGTATTAATTTAATATTAATCATATTATTTGAAACAGGCTGCCAAAACAGTCATGAAACATATTTTTTTAATGCCTCAAAAAACGTACATCAAATCATTATAGTCTCTTGACCATGACATGCCACTGAATAGTGTCAGTATGGACTTCATACTTGATGCTGTTCCATCCATAATTATAGACTCACTTCTGAAGTAAATTGAAATAAGAGACTATAAATTAAAAAGTATGGCAATGGATATGTCCAAATCTACTGAAGGAGGGGGGAGGGGGAACCAACAGCATCAGACAATGTACAAAGAACATCAGACAAAGAACATTGTAGACTAGAAGGCAAAGAGGTGGCTGAAGTCAGTTTTTGGCTCGCTATATCCAAATGAAGCACCGTTCCTGTGATCTAGTCATTCTACTGCTTTTCTACTGGCCTAATTATTTCATGAACTAGTTAAAAGCAGCCCTATGCTCATCATGGAAACAAAAAATCTGCATTCTCTAGGTACATGTAACAATGACTATCTTACAGGATTCTCCTGACAGCTATCTTTCCATAAGAAAAGAAATAGTGCACTGCAAATTCTGCTCCCATAGCAGAATGATTTCTCATGAGTTTCTTGTTAAAAGCACATGCCAGGAACTGCATCTACTGTTTTTATCTTTCTGTGAGAGAAGGGGAGCAGCTGAGTAGAGACAGCTATGTACTACTACTGCCAAAACTGTGTCAATCTGTTTGCGAGGGGTCCCACTCCAGATACCTAGCACCCACATTCTATTTGGGAGAAGCAGCCCTCTAAAATCATAGGGAACAACAACACAAAATGAAATGTGTTTAGTGCCATTATCTTAAATCTCCAGAGTCACACAGGACTTGTGTGTGGCCTGTGGCTTTGGTCCTGCTATTTGAATGAGTATTTAAAAGTACAAATAACTAGAGCTGTGCTTACTTCCAAAGCACACGACCTATTTGAATTTATCTCTAGTTAACACAAGATATTTTTTGTTATCAAGCATTGGATGGTTTGTAGATAATTGGTTTACATTTCTGGGAAGGCCACACAATTGTCAGGATATAATGGCTCTTACAATCAGCCTCTTGACTTTTAAAAAATTTGAGAGTATTTCTAGACTAAGGAAAACCCTACTTACAGCAAAATGTCCTGGATAATTGGCAAAGCAGCAACCACCACAAAACATAGTTCTCATCCATTTGAAATGAGCAGCCTAACTGGCAGCTGCTGTTGTGATTTGTTCAGGAGCTCTAGGTAGGAAAAAATTACCTTTAAGGCACTGCAAGAGGTCAGATGTTTCCACATAAATTATTGGCAAAGTGAAAGACTGAGAGAAAAGAAAGTCATCTTTCAAACAAGATTTCTACCAGTACTAGATTCTAATCAGTCTTTGCATATGTGGTGTGCAGGAGAAATATGTTTTTCCAGCACACCACACTCATAGTGCCTGCAGGAAAATTTCATACTAGAATGTTTTTTTTCATTATCTTCTGAAGTATATAGCACCATTGGCCACAGCACTTAGGTCTGGCACTCTTCAAAAAGTATTCAAGAGGTCCTTGCCTAAAGGATCCAATAAAGTCCAAATTCCTAATTAGGATTAAACAGGTTGCATACATTAAGTACTTTCTTCCATTCAGCATTCAGCATTTTGAGATTGAGCATAAAAGGTAGCTCTGATGGGCACTGTCTCCTCCTGTCTCATGGTTCCCTTTCTGCAGCTGAACAAAAACCTCTAATCTCTGATCTCCCTGAAATCTTGCATGTTCAGACTCAAAAGCAATAAAGATTGGGGCTTCAGGCAGTGCTGCTCAGGAAAGAGTCCAGATGATCAATTTACAGTGGTCAACAGAGAGGTCTGAAATCAACTACTTCTGATAATACGAAAATAAAATAGCATTTGGGAAGATTCATTTGTATGGGAATAGGATTAGTCTAGTTTTGCCCTTGTTTTAAATTGTTTTGCTTAAAGCAAATACTTTGGAAATTAGTTACATTAGAGAAAAACCTTGCTCTTGTTTTCTTATATTTCACCCAGGTTGGGTTTGGTTTTGTTTTGTTTGGTCAGGTTTTTTAAGACAAGGCCTCTAGCAAAACCTCTGTTTTGCAGCTATTCAAAACGATCAGGGAAGACATAGAAATGCCCCTGGTTCTTTTCCTTTCTGAGAGAAGAGAATGATAAAGACATAAAAACATTGTAAGCAGAGAGTTAAAAAAACAAATGGTTATGCATATAGCACATGGCTGTTAGGAGGAGGTACCAGAAATTGTAGGTCAACATTTCTGCTGCCTTTGAGACACCTAACCTACATTCAAAACAATAGAAGTCACAGTCTTAGACCCATCTAAACATCCAAAAGCTCACGTCTCTAGATATTAGCTATCATTACAGCTCTAGCCTAACTACCCCAAAAAGAAGCAACCAAGCAACCTCTGAGTCTTGTTCTATGTTTTCCCTTAGAACCTCCAGCTTTCTCTGCCTGAGGCACTAATGAACTCCAGCTGTGTCACAGGCATGCTGGCTAAGCCCTGTGTTCCTGAGCTGGACCATCATAACTCAATGCATCTCTGCAGAGCCACTGGGTCTGTTACAAACAGGCTGCCCTCATTTATAAATTGCTTTCTTACCTCTAATTGAATATGCACCACATGCATAGTGCTTGTCATAATTATTACCTTTAAAATGGATTGCAATTGACAGGAAGTATACAATGAATTCCAGTTCTTTACACAGCTATTTTCTGTGTTTAGCAGAAAAAGCTGCAGACTGGAAATCTGCCAGATGCATTGTTTGACCAGATGTACAATAAGACCTTATGAAACCCTGTAGAATAGTATAATGCTATAAAGAAAGCTAAAGCTTCTTACTGTATGGGTTTAACAAGAAAAATCATAACACAAGAAAATCTTGATTTCCGCAAAAGGGAATTATACTACCATGTCTTTCAATCTGAATCTTAACAAAATCCCTCATTATCTGACTGATGTTCCTGATTACTTAACTATGCTAAAAGAATGTTAATCTGCAGTCTCTTGACATGTCTCCCCTTAAATTTATGTGGAAATGCTGTAATTGTTTCCTTTTAGCAGTGAGCTACATGATGGATGGTAAACAGCTAGGAAACACTGCTAGAAGTAAACTGGTAACAGTGGACTTTATAACTATGGTATTTCAGTAATTAGCTGCATCATTTTTGATTCATAAAATAGCTTCTATCCTCTATCCTATCCGTCATATTGAAAATATTGGGACTCCACATACAGAAATCTCATTAGAACATTCAGTTACTTCCTTCTTTATCTCCATTTTCCCTCCTTTTTTTTTTTTTTTTTTTTTTGGGTACTTGCTTTAGTGATTCCTTAACTGAAAACGTGCAGATTTACTCTAGCCTCATTAGTTCCCACCAACCGTGTGTCCCTTTTCTCATCAGCATTTTGTAAGAAATAGCATATTCTAGTATCTTACACGTGCCATCCCCTATGAATAAAACCAGAATTTTGGACCTATGAAAAAGATATCTTCTCTTGAAAAACAAAGGAAAACAACAATTTGCTTAAGCACAAGAGCTGGAAAATACACATACTCAAATGTGATTCATGCCCTGAAGAAGCCCAGAACTGCAGTGAAAACAGTATTTCTACAGAGAACCTCATCTTGTTGAAAATGATGTCATTTTTGATGCTGGTAGGCTAAGGAACATAATGCCATATGCAAACTAGTTTCCAAATGGCTTCATTAAAGTTTTTACAATCTGTTTAAACATTAAACATTTTCTTTAAATATTAATAAAGTTCTTTGATTGTTAAGGCTCTAGTTTACTCTTTGCAGCACAATAACAGATGCCAGGAGTTAGCTAACATACACCAACTGGAATTAAAACCTATAGGCCAAGATATAATTGGCATATGGAGAAATATGTAATGAAATTCCAAACTGAGACACATGTTGTAGTTTCTTTGAAAGGTTCCCTGAATCACAAATGAGATTCTCATATGTCTTCATCTGAGCCATGGAGTCAAACTGTATGGGGCTATGTAAGCTACTGCAGAATCAAAAACTGGTTTATGTAACTATGCAGACCATGTTACTGTGTCTGTCTCTATGTTCTCACAAATGGTCTGAAAATGGTCCTCACTGTGGGTACATAGACCTTATCCCTAGTTTTTAACTTTGCGTCCTGGCAAATATTCTGTCTTGTGCAGAGAATTTCCTCCATGTACACTGGCAAATCAAGCCCCTTCCTAATTATTGCCACCTTCGTAATCACTGCAACTTTGGAATGCATAGGGAGAAAAAACAAACCAAGATCAATCTAATCCTGGGCTATGAACTTATTCTTGCATCATCAACATGTGCTGAAATAGAGCAGATTGTAGGTTAACAGTACATACTTAAACTTATTCAATTTAATGTTTTGTAAACTTGAAAATTACAACATTCACTTAGTCCCAACTCTCTCATCTGAGAATTTGTGACAGAGATAAAAAATAAAGCTAGACAGCTGACTACAGCTCATCTCTTTCTCTTGATGCTGTCTGTGAAAATAATTAAGGACTAAAAAGCCCTTTGTCAAAATCTTTTGGATTAAATGTCTAAATCATGACTAGGATTCAAATAAGTGCCTTATCTTTCCACACGTTTTCATACCTATCTACTTTCATTCACCTAAAACAATAAAACGAGCATGGAAGTCTGAGCATCTATTTCAAGCTTTTGACTTTTAATTCTGCTTCAGTTCCACCAATTTAGGGGGGTGTTATCCACCCTTTGCCTCCAGTGAGCTTGAGAAGAGTTCTGAGTGTTTGAGAATTCCAAGCAACCATTCAGCATCCTCAGAAGCAGACACTCATGTAGTGACTAATACTTTTCTTGAAAAAACATTTCTCTGTATGAGTTGCCAGATAGTACTTCCCTAGCCACACCTTCTGCTTTCCTACAGGTTCTTACTGAAGTTATTTTTAAGGCGCATTAAAGAATAACTAGTTGTATTTCTTCACTACAGATACTCAGTTTTATGTAAGAGTGTCTTAGGATCACAGATTTAAGTACTGTTGAAGTTGTATCTTTGTTTAGGATTTTTAATTTCTTTTTAGTTTAATGTGATGATTTTTTCTTTTTTTTTCCTGATGTCAATTGTGGGGTCACTTAAACATCACCAAGGAAATCACTGGTAATTTAGTAGACCTTAAAACACTGGAAATCCTTACAATACTTGCTCCAACAACTTCTATTCTGTGGTTTCAGCTGGAGTCGCATTATAGCCAGATGTAAACCTACCCCATTGAAATTAATTGTGAAACTATCATTTAAATTCAAATATCCATGGGCTCACTTTGGGCTTGCATTTATTTTGAGAGCAAGATTTCACTTTTTAGTCTTTGTACGCTAACATCCAACTGTTGTAGCTTTTGAAGTTTTGACATTATTAATCTTTGCCTTGTTTGTGCTTAATACTACATATTCATCTCCATTGGCCTTTATACATACTATTAGTGTATGCACATACACTCATGGGCACACATACACTCTGTACTACATAAAAGGCACACATAAACAGCACTAATAATTTCCTCCAAGTTCATTTTTTCCAATTATCCTCCATCTGCAGTTTTTTGATGTATTTCACAGATACAAGTGCAGGGTGTTAGACAGCCCTTTGCCACAGGCAATTATTTGCTCAGAGTGGAATTGCCAAGGTTGCAGCCACTTGGAAGCTAACTCGCATTTGATGACAGCTTTCTTGTGCTTTATCTAAAAGATGGTCCTTTGTAGTGTTTTCAAAAAGTACCCCACAGTATCTGACATTTTCTGTATTTAAAAAACTGTCCCTTTCACACATAATGTTCAAGTAAATCCCCCTCACATTCTATGTCTCAATTATCTCCATACAGTCTCCACTCTAGATTATATCTTGTAAGTGCAAAGGACTGTTACATGAGGAAAGTCATGCACTCTAATACTTAAGAAAAAAATGTGACACAAAAACATAGTTGCTATTCACATTTCTCAGTCTTTTTGTCCCAGTAAATCATCGATTATTGAATAGTAGCTTATGTGAATAGCAAGGAAGCTATTTAAAGAGAACTGCAGAAATGAAACGCAAGAATCCCCCAGATTCCCACCCTAAACATATAAGAGCAGATCAGTGGACCTATTAAGCCAGTATCCTGCTTCAGAAACTGGTACTAGAACCTACAGAGTAATTGCAAATAATACCACCAAATAGAACTGTAGGATAGCATTCTGCCAAGGTAACATTGTTAAAAGTTGGCTCATCAGTAATAGGTCTTTAAGAATAATAAATGGAGCTTAATGTCATGAAGATCTCATGCTATTTAATACCAATTAGAGCAAGAACTGTCCTCAGAGGGAGGATGCTCTGCCTAGGTTAAAAAGATCTTGTGTCCACTTCCCTCCAGACTCTGTGAACAGATCCATAAAAAACAAATAATAGTGGCACAGAAAGCAGAGAAGTTATTGAGTAAACATTTTCATCTTATATTAGGCAGCAAATAAAAACAAAACAGTATGTTGTCAGAAAAATGTGCAAATCCTGCTACTGTGTTCTGGATTAAGGTAAAGTATTTCCTGATTTACAGTTCTACGGAAGTTTTCTACAGAATTAGTTTTACAGACAGTAAAGGGAAGCATCAGTATGGATAGACAGAAGCTGCAATATAAATTTCGCTAGAATAGGTTCAAGGAGTACAAGTATTTGTCCTGTAATGTGTTGGATATGCGGTGAAATGGAAATCTTAAAGTCATGAGCATCAGATCATTTTTTGCAGTCTTGATTCTGCTGGAAAGCATAGAGAAAAGACACGCAGACTTCATAAGGATCTTTCTAGGTTTTTTCCTTCCTAATAGGTTAAAGGCCCTGGTATTGGTTACTTTCCAACACCCAAACCCCTACAAGGAAAGAAATTATTTTTATGAACTCACTTCAAGAATCAATATAAGAGAATATTTCCTCTCACTGAATTGAAATGGAATATATCGCATTTGTCCTCCATAGAAACTGAATTGATCACTTAAGGTTAGGACTGTGGTGGCAAGTCACAGGAAACAAAACAAAACAAAACAAAAAGCACTTGAGATGGGTGAAAAGAGGAAGATGAGATTGGTTGTGTTTTTTACTTTGGAAAAATCAGCAGCAGTAGCTCTAATTCTAACATAGAGAAACACAAAAGATCTATTAGTTCATTGCAATTTTAAAGCCAACTGGATTACATTGATAACATTACTATTTTACTGTGACCAGAAGGCGAACAGTCATGTTTTAAAGCATCCAAGTCTCCTTTGTTAGCTGAAATTGGCTTTGGCAAAGCCACAAATTGATTCTTTCTTTTGCTTATTTTTTTAACTACTGTTCAATATAGCTGTTCACTGTCAGTCCATAATGTTCCCTGCCTCCACCCGCTTGGAGATTTACTTCCCCAGAAAAATGCCTTCCAAGAAAGTACCTTTCAAGTTGTTCAGAACAGGTCATAAACTTAACCTTCACTTTTATTGCTGTTATTATTATTTGGCAGCCTTTTAAATTCTTTTTCTTCTACACAGTTTATTCTCTGAATTCAGCTTTATAAGAATATTAGCTTAATCCTACATAGCACAGGCTGTTCATAGCCTCTTCATTAGCCATTACCATCATTATCCTTCTCTATCAGAAAATTGAATAGCCATCAATAGCCCCAAAAATTTCCAAAATCATTCCTAGCACAGTGATTCTAGTACCACCATTAATTTCTGGCCATTTAAAAGTTCTTTATATCCCTTCAAACAGTTTTCCAGCTACACTGTTATGCTCTATCTTGATCAGAACCCTTCCTTAATACTTGCAGAATAATACACTACTGCTAAATTAAATGTAGAGAGCTTCAACTGCAGTAATCCCTGAGCACATTATCTTCATACAACAGTGCACAGATGACTCCTCCTTCCTTTGTGCCTGCAACATCTCAGTTCAGGAATTGAAGATAAATAAGCACTTTGAAAGTGGTTATTTCTCGTTTGTGAACCAAATGATAATTTAGATGACAAGCTGTAGGAGCAACAGCATCATCTACTCTGTTTTGGCGATACCTTCCATTAAGGCGTCATTCTTGGGTTATTTTTAGGCACAACTTAATGCCTGCCTGACGTATGATAGCAAAAGTTGGTTGTGCTGCAGGAAAGGGAGATAGTGATCTAAAAATGTTCTCTCTCTTACAAACTGATCAGTGTTTGAAACAAACAAAAAACCAGAAGTTTGCAGAAAGCCCTTTCCTAGGCAACTTAGCAAGACTACTGATAGAATGAGTAATTATTTTTTCTACAGCTAGATCCCAAGTCTGTTGAAGGCAACATAGAAATTCTCAGGAGGCTCTGAATCTGGCTATACTACTAGAAGTGTACACCAAAGTTTCTACTGCTCCCCATGCCTTACACATAAAAGAAATAAGTGTGTTGAGTGTTAGATTTTGAAGAGTCACTTGTCAATTGATAAAATTAAATAATAAAGTTCTTTCTGAGGCTTAATTTGAATCCTGCAATTAATGATATTGACAGAGTCACTGTAAATACAAAACACACTAAGTTTCCATTCACCCCTGAGGTCAAACCTTTTTAGAAGTTTTGAATGTTATACTTTATGTCATTTTCCCTCTGATTTTCATTGCTCCAAGTAGTTTAGAACAAGAAAAAGATTCTAATTTAGCTGCCTAATTAATTAAACTTCTCCTACTCAGCAAAACCATTCAAAACCTATGGCATTTTTAATAATAGAAAAGATTTGCCTTGATGTCTGGGCCACTATTTTTTCTTTTCTATTGCTAGTCAGAAGTGTATTCATAGAATCATAGAATAGTTAGGGTTGGTAAGGACCTTAAGATCATCTAGTTCCAACCACCCTGCCATGGACAGGGACACCACACGCTAAACCATGTCACCCAAGACTCCGTCCAGCCTGGCCTTGAATACTGCCAGGGACGGAGCATTCACAGCTTCCTTGGGCAACTCATTCCAATGCCTCACCACCCTCACAGTAAAGAACTTCCTCCTTATATCCAGTCTAAACTTCCCCTGTTTAAGTTTAAACCCGTTACCCCTTGTCCTATCACTACAGTCTCTAATGAAGAGTCCCTGTACCAAAACTTTGGTGGCTGTGTATAGATTATGCCAGAAAAGAATAATCCATACTGGGTAAATACAAGACCTTGCTGGCTTTTCCTGTCCCTTGCTGCTGTTTTCTTTATTTCTTTCTCTTTTTACTTCCTAGTTCTTCCTCAGGCCTTAGGAATCTTTTAAACCTCCCAGCTCTATAGAGAAATAGAAAGTTATTGAGTGCCTTCCTTAAATCTGTTGGGGTGAAATTCATTTAATTCAGTAGCAAAGCCTACTGACAAAAAAGGCCGGAATTTTGCTGCAGGACATAAAAGGTCTTATAAGAATCTCTCTTTGCTAGTGGGTTTGTAAGCTTACAGTCAAATATGCTTGGATATCAAAATTAACATCATAAACAAGTGCGTATTCCGTCATGAATTCGAGTTACTTCTGCTGATTCATCTAAGTATGTTATTCTAGAAATAAGCATTATTTCTAGAATTATGCTGTGAAGATTTATTATAGCTGTATAAAGGATTTCAGGCAAGAGGTTCAAACTCAAACCTTCTTCTGATTTTGAAACCTCTAATCAAAACAGAAAGATTAAATAAAGCAATTAGACTATAATAAAGGCTTCTACAATCTAAGAAAAATTATGGTAGCTGGAATTATTACAGTATTTTAATTCAAAATAGCTAGGGAAAAACAATTTTCATCAACTATTGATTTATCAATATCCTTGACTTCATGGAACATTTTTGATAGCTGTGTTCTAATTAAATAGCATTATTCAAATATAATACATTTTATAACCATCACTTAACACTGACTGCTTGGAATTTTAATAGCTCTGTCTCCTTCAAATCTCTCTTAAAAAGTATAATCAGTTTTATATCCCAGCTTCCTAGTTGCTGTTGGACTACTGAAACTCTCCTTATTTTGATATCATGCAAGAATATATTACTCTAAGATGTAAACCCTAGACAGGTGGCATTCCTGCATTCCTCCATGTTGCTAGAAAAATCAATGCAAATAGAGAAGGCTTGCAGGTACCTGCAAGAGGTGGATGACATTCCTTCAGCAGGTATTAAATCAAGTGAAAGCATATAATATTGCCATCAGTGAGTAAAGTTCACTGAATTTTGCTGGAAATAAGTTGTGGATGTGATTCAGCTTTTACCCAATACCCTTGTACTAACATTATTCCCTTGAGATGAAAGAATGCTGTTTAAAATATTAGGATTTGAGAAATCTTGTATTTTCCATCTCCCCAACCACAAGGGGACTGTGTCATAGAAGATATTCATTTTCTCCTTTTGATGCTCCTTTAAAGAATTCTATTTTTATTGCAGCTGAGATAGGAACTTTGTACGTCCCATCTTCCAGGTACACTAATTACTTTACCTAGATAATCTCAAACAGTGAAAATTTAAGTAGTTCTATAAAATGGATCAAGCTGCAAAACCCATTTTTGCATAGCGTGTTTCTCTAATTGACTTGAACTTAACTAGGAGGGTGGAGGAAAGGAAGGGGAAGAGAAAAAGCACTTCCCTTATCTCACTCCAAAGATAAAACTAATATAGTTTTTATATCTTATTAAATTTTTCACTTGAGTTAAAATAAAACATCACTATAAAATAAACTTAAAGCAAGGCTTAAGGTGTAGATAACCTGGATTGATTCCTTGCTCTGCCAGTGAGAAATGAACTGCAAGTTCAGAAGAATATCCCAACTCAAAGCTGATTTTTTTACATATCCCTCTTAGTACTTACAATAACTAAGAATAACAGAAAAACTAAGCATGTTTGATGAATGATGTGTTTTTAAATACATAAATATTAGAGTACGGAACCACAGAACCTGCAGCATCCCCAAACTGGAAGAAAAACATTAAGACTACAAACCTTTCCTTTTCCCAGCTCTGCCGGAACAGCTAAAAAAATGCAGCAATTTGGGCCTTATAGGTTACA
>WTXV02027784.1:0-19330 GCA_009823435.2 Nymphicus hollandicus | reverse complement strand
CGCAAATGCTAAAAGAAAAATTGCCCACCCTAGCAGCCCAATTGAATTTATTATTTGTGTTTCTAAAAAACATCCTCAAATTGGTACAAAAATCTTTTATAAAAAAAAAAAAAAAAAAAAAAAAACAAACCAAAAACATAGTATGGCTTTGAAACATTTCAATCAGAAAATAGTATTTAAGAAGTACTAATTTCAGCATCATAGTTGGAAACTGTGCCATCTGTCCTCTGTTCCCTGGGGCTATTGACTACTTTTGTGAAAGTCTGAAAATAAAATGGAATCATTAAAACATTTAAATTATAAATTCATTTTGCAACTTAGGAGCCATACCATTTACAGTCTCTAAAAAGTCAGTTTGGTCAATCATAAGTGAATAACAAATTAACTGAACAGCAAGGTAACAGTGAATAAAACTTCTACTGAAGTCCAAGAGAGCTTTACTTTGTTTGCAAAAGAGCTAAGATTTCACTCAGCAGAAAGATTCCAGATACTGAAACTTAGTATGAGTTCTTTTGATGTCCTGATTTTTTGTTATAAAATAGCTATACAAAATTCAAACCTGACCCTCAACCCTAGAGAATGCATACCTAGGAAGAAACTTTAGTTTATTCAAAGATCTATTGGTTTTCTTCATTGTTTCATTTTAAAGAAAATTTATATGGAAAAGTGCAGAAGACATTTTCTTCGATTTCTATTTAAACACACAAAGAAATACACATAAGTTATTAAAATCAATGTGTTATTTTTCAAATATTAAATTTTAAATATATATATCCTTGCTTCATATTATTACTTTAGAAATGAATGTAAACTCAAGGGCTTGTTTCCCCAATATAATTTAGTAGTAGGTTTGAAATGCATAAAGTATTTCTGAACAAGCTAGTATTTCCACATAGAATAAGTACTAGTAAAGGCAAAGACAATTCGCAACTCTGCAGCACTACTGAAGTAGCTACTTCCATTTCTTGGGCTGGTTTGTCTGAAACTTTTTGGTATTCCATTGTGGTGCTTCATTGAACAAACACCAAATACACCCTAAAAGGTATATTTTGCTAGTTAGAGTTGTATCTAAGCTTTGTACATTTTTTAAATTATATATTCTAAAGCTACATCTAACTGCATTGTTTGAGCATGTAACTTATTTAAAGACATATTTAATCATCTTTATTACCATTGTAGCTTGCACTTCATTTAGTTTAGGACACAACTTCACATATAGAGTTGGCACCAGAGTTACAATGTTAAAAATAAAGTGTAACAAAAGCTTTGTTTAACATGCTTGCATGTTGAGGTTTTATTCCCATTGAAGCCCAGACAAGTACAGGTGATGATAATGTATTTAGTATATCCTCATGTGGGTCAGGATGTAATGTAGACACGGATCCAGCTATTGAGGCTGAGCAGCTGTTCTGGACTCACCACTGCCAGTTTAGTCAGAGAGGTGCTGAACCAAGAGAGTAATGAAATCTCTGTAGCCTAACATTTGGGGTGATGAGGTGGAAAAAGGAAACCAAATTTCTGTTCATGCCTCCTTTATAGCCACAGCTGTCACTTAGGTAACTGAATTTTTAAGGGAAAAAGTTATAACTTTGGCATTAGTTGTATTTATTTATTTTACTATTAGTTGATGTATTTATTTTATTTTTTTAATTACCATAATATTTCCAATTAGTTTTCATTATTCAAGGTGTTCCTCTGCAGTTTACAAAAGGCCTCTGTCCTCAATTTGGCTGGGATATAGTTAATTTTCTTCCTAGTAGCTGGTTCGGTGCTGTGTTTTGGATTTAGTGTAAGAATAATTTTGATAACACACCTATGTTTCAGTTGTTGACAAATAGTGCTTAGCTACTACTAGTGCTTCCACCCTGGGCTTTGCTGACATTCAGGAAGATGTCCATGAAGCCAGCCATACATGCACAGAGGGAGACAAAAGCATTTTATATCAGAGATATATTATTCAATTCCACTTCTGTTTAAATCAGTGAGTAATAGGACATGGCAGTAGGATAAAGTCCAAAATTCTACAGACCTATATGGTTATTTTGGGGTTTGGATCTAAGTCAGATTTTTGTGGAGAATTTTTTTTTTTATAATTTTATTGCTTCCTGTTTACCTCTCTGTTATAGAGTATGGTTGTTCAGGGTATCGTGTCAGGGAAACAGATTTCTCTGCCATCAGCAGAGACTAAGCTAATTAAATAGAATAGAGATTTCAATCCTAATAAATCTGATTCTGTATTAAGACACTGTGTCACTTTTGAAGCTCTTTTAATAAAGCCAGGAAGGATTGATCTAAGGACTTTTTAACCATAGTGCATGACAGTAGAAATATTTTTTCAATCCTACCCTACCAAACTGATAGCTTAAACGTGAAGATCAACATACCCTGTATTAACTGGTATGAATTAGTTTGTCAGTGCAAAAGACAATTGACAGACTATCACATAAAAATCATGTTATTTTTTTCTTTGAAGTAGTATCACAAAAGAGACTGTTTTTCACTGCTTCAATATTCAACAGATCATGAAATATAATCACAGTATGTAACACAGAAAGTGGTGCCATAAAAATAATGTACACTGATTTTTTTCCTGCTGATTTTACAAAATAACATCGAAAACGTGCTTGCAAAGTCCCTCATATGAGTTTTACTTTTTATTTCTAGTATTGATTAGCTTCACATTACATTGTATTTAACTTCCGTTTGATAAGGAAAAGCAGAATTATTGATACATGCTCATGAAACTGCACACTGAGACGCACAGTTCCATAAACTCTTATGCATGCACTTAACTTTCAGGATCTAACTATCCTAAAGATTTTAATGCTATTACCATGTTAAATGTATTAATGACTCAATATTTTCAGGACTAGGGAGTAATTCTACACATTTTTCTTATGGTATTCATTATAAGATTAGTGATGTCAGCAGTACATCTGGAACAAAGCAATGAATATAATTGCATATTCATTTCATTTCTTATTAAGATTGCCCATCCTAACAAAGAGAATGATCCTTAATAAAGCTTTTTTTAAGGAGTTTAGACCTTTAAAATCCAGATCTCTGACATCTGCAGAACTGAATTCAGAATTATAATTCTGCACCAGGTAAAGTTATCTTTTAAGTCTGCAAACCAAAGTACCAAAGGTGATTGTTTTTTTTTATTCAAGCACTGCCCCATGTGCCTGGAAGCTGTAGTAGCAAGAAGGTTGCAATGATATTCACACTGTTGAACTGATATTATTAACAGTTCTTCTGTTATCCTGTAGGTCACTGGCTATAGAGGACAAAGCTGTAAATCTAGTGAGGATCCTTCAACACTAAGTCAAAGGTTAAAACAGGTTAGAGAAAATAAATAGCTAAACTATTCCTATGGGAGCTTTCTATGCACAGTATGTTGGTGGGATATGAGTTTCCACAGCAACCACAGATTCAATATCGGAGCATTACCCTCCTACATTATGCCATATCACCTGTGATTCTATGCCTAGCTAGTGTATTTGTATGGCGTCCTCACCTGTTATGGTACTGAATATATTATTCACCTCTACTTGCTTTACTTTAAAACTGGACTTCTAAAGTACCTCATAAGCTGTAAGAACTGTTGAAATTATGTAAGTGACTGGCATGTGCATATCAGGTAAACCAACATGTTCATGACTGTCAATTTCAGGAACAGTCATCGTTATGTGAGAATGACTTGATTTTGGATGATTTCTACAAGGTGCTCTTTTATAAATAATGGGGTGGGAAGCTGGGTAACATTTAATTTTCTATCCTTTGTTATTTTTTATTTTTCCACACAGAAGAAATTTTATCTGTGTACTAGAAAAATGGTTTGTTCTGCGAATATACCCTCACCTATTCTTCATCAAGGTATGAGAGGGCAGCTACTTATATGCAACTTTAGAAGAGAGATTTGTGGGAAAGTTTGAACATCTTTCAAATAATTTCTTCTTTCAAGTGGTATATAGTCCCAGAACCTGTATATAAATTTGTATAATATATCAGTAAGGTTAATGACTTATTATCGTGCTACACTATCACTTAAAATTCTACTGTCAAAGCTGCTTTGCTCTGTGGGCTTATATGAGGAGATGAATCAGAGAGCTTCATTCTAAATAAATAAAAACCAGGGGAATAAAAAGGTGAGATTATTCCTGGAGCACAGTTAAGTGAAGCAAATGAAAACCTTTATGATCTGTTTTGCTCCAGTTAGCAGAATACTTAAGCACATGCTGAACTTAAGAAAAAAATTGATTTCTTATTAAAATGCATTCCGTAAGATATGACCTTGAGTGTGAAGCTTACTTTAGTTGGACAGCTCAGTTTAATGCTCCCTGCATAAATTAATGGGTTGGGTTGTTGTGTACATTACATGGCTTGTCCGTTGTAAAAATCCCAATTGTCTAATAGAGACTAACACCGAAAGTCTTTCAGTGATCACAGAGTGATCTATGACTAGTATACCAGAGCTCTTCTGCACACTTCCATTTGTGAAGGACAAACAGAAAAATAGGTCACATTTAACTGAAAAGCTAAAAAAATGAATAGGAAAAAAAAAAAAAAAAAGCCAAGCTAACTAGAAATGAGGACTCGTAAATCAGAATATTCCCTTAAGCATATTTGCTTGAAAATCTAACTAGTAGGAAACAAAGACACTTCTTTGCAAAGCTATACAACAGTTCATATGGGCCAGTGAAATGGTTATACATATTACACAAAGCAAACCTAGATTCCTTGCTTCTGCTTCTTTTTTTTTCTGAAAATACCTTGTGTTCTGGTGGTGTTTCATCATATAATTTTCCTCCAATTACTACAGGTTGATACGATAGCACTGAAAATCACCTAATGTGTTCAAGGTACCAGAATCACTATTTAACCACGAAAATAGCAACGATAATAATAAAAACTAACTAAAAAAATAAAAAAGGAATAAAGCTAGAGGAGGAAATCTGTAAGAGTTTGCAGACTTGAAACAACCATGAAGATACAAATTATGCAGATGCTATTTCATAGAAAGGTAATTACAAGTAAAAAACAGTACAGCTCACCAAATAGTACCATAAAGGAATATAAACCAAAAAATAGCATATAGAATAAAGCAATAGAAAAGTTTGGCAATTGGTAAAACAAAAGAATAAGAATATATTCAGAAAAGGCAGACCTTTGGCATCAAAGCTTATAGAAATCCAAAACTGATCGAAGGAAGACATACTTATGCAATTTGTATATTAATATATTGCAAGTTTATCCACCATACTACAGATGAAACAATTGCAGTTTGAGAGAACCAAAGATGGAAAAAAGACTTTTGAAGAAAGAAGTATACAGAAAACAAGTGTTTAACCTTAAGTGCAGAGAGGCATCACTTTCTGATGAAATTAAATGAACTTTCATTACAGGATAAAACAAAAAATATACACCTTTCAAACCCCATGCACATTATTGAAATGATGAACTTATTTGTCTCTTTCCTTAAGACAAAATATAAGCATTTTTTTTTATAAATAACCCAGTTAGTTCCAGATCTAAACTTGTTGAATTGTGAAAACTACTACAGATGTGCTGTAGCATTCATCACACATATTTTACCAAAACAATAAATTATTAGGGGACAATTTCATTAAATACGGGGCAAAACAGTGAGTATCAGATGAGACTGAAAAATAAAGATGTAACTCATACACACAGGTAATTTTTCAAGACAGAAATCTTTTATTTTTTTCTATGCAGTCTCTCTAATGTAGGTATGTATGTATTAATATTTCCTATACCTTGCTTTTTTAATTGCATAATTATGAAAAGAAAAATAAATTTTCCTATTAACAGGCCTCTAAGCCCTTTGTCCTTGAGATGTTATACATACAAAACTGACTCTTGGGGGCCTTACTCTGAAAAATTAGGCTAATGATAAAATTTGTTTATAATTATGATTATATTAATCTTTGTTTATTATTTGTTATGATTCCAGCATCTGAAGGGGGCCTGTAAGGATGTTGGGAAGGGACTCTTCATTAGGGACTGTAATGATAGGACAAGGGGTAATTGGTTCAAACTGAAACAAGGGAAGTTTAGGTTAGATATAAGGAAGAAGTTCTTTACTGTGAGGGTGGTGAGGCACTGAAATGGGCTGCCCAAGGAAGCTGTGAATGCTCCATCCCTGGCAGTGTTCAAGGCCTTGTTGGACAGAGCCTTGGGTGACATGGTTTAGTGTGAGGTGTCCCTGCCCATGGCAGGGGGGTTGGAACTTGATGATCTTAAGGTCTTTTCCAACCCTAACTATTCTATGATTCTATGATTATTCACATTTTGTTTAGTTGCTATTTGCAGATTAATTTTAAGTGCCTTTTAATCTATCTTTTATTAAACATCTTTCCTTTTTAGAACTTGTTCAAAACAGTGCTGTAAACATTCAGGTAAAAAGTGAATTTTTCCTTTCTATTTTGCCAATCTCGAAGGAAACTCAAAAGCCGATATCCCTATTTCTAAGACACAAAGGACTGCAGATTACCAGAAATGCATAGATCACATCTGAACAAAATAAAATGCTAAGCAATATGCCTGCATAATGATCATTGCCTGATTCAGTGCATAAACAAAATTTTCTTTTGTGATCAAGTCAGAGCAGCAGGTATGCTTTGTGTTTGTATCATAGGGATGATCGGCTGATGATGCCCACCCATTTTTGTACAGTTCTGTGTGCACTACAAAGTCTGAGACAGGCAGTGTGCAGTGCACGCAATTTGTCTAAGATAAGCCAAGTGAAACAAAACTTCTGTTTTTTAAAGTCTTTTAGAACCGGTAAAGATTTAATCAGCTCATATTGATTATATGGCAATGTGTCCTGCTTCTTAATGACTAAGTCTGGTAGATTTTCACTTTATCAATCAAGGCAAAGAAGTATAACATTAAAAAATAAAGAGACAGCTTGGTTTTATTTTTATTTATATAGATTTTGTGTTTTGAAAATACTGTAAAGAATATTACTTTGGTGTTAAGAGAGCAGAAAAATCAGTTAAATTTATAATCATCCATTAAAAATCAAATTAAAACTAGTATCAATATAAAGTAATACAGAGAATCCCAAATGTATTGAGAAAACCTAACAGTTACTGAACATTTAACTTGTGACTATTATTTCATTTATTTCATTGGGAACAGTAGCTACTAAACAGGCAGCTAAAACTTGCAAATACTTGTCTCCTACATAAGATTATTTTATTTGCTTTTAACAAATTACCAGGAGAATAGGTGATGTTATTGCTGAAAAGTTTTTAGGCTGCAGTCTCCTGCAACAGAACTGGATTGAAATCTTTAGTTATCTGTTCTGAAATGCTATGTTATCAACAAGTATAAGAACTGTTAAAATAAATCAGTAAGTTTTCTTAGTCAGGGTTATTTTTCCCCCACTTCTGGGACTGCCAACATATTGTTCAATGTCCAGACAAAATTGAAATTCAGCCAGTAATGCGCAAGCGTTTTCATATTTGGCTTCTAGGTGTCCCAAATTATTCAGCTATAGATAGTAGTTGCTCTCTCAGATGGACTTTGAATCTCAAATGAAAGCTATGCTTCTAATGTCCAGGAGTATTGATGTTTATATTTTAGATGTAAGCTTTCATATGGAAAAGTATATTCTGCCCCATGCCTTCTTCACCCAGTTCCTTCCATGCTGATTTATTTTGAAAGTCAGCCTTGGAATAGGAATTTCAAACTCTTCAGAAGAGATAGAGAAATCCTTGAGATGACTGCTTTACACATTTCAGAATAATTTACACTGTTCAGAGTATGAAATGTCCAAAGGTCCTTTCTGTAGAATAACTTTTAGCTGGGAAAATCCCAAGGAACTGTAAAGGCAGCTGAGCTCCCTCCTACCCTATGTTCCCATAGCATCTAATGGGGCAGAAATGCAATGCTTTACAGAAATCTTCATCCTGCAGCTGGTGTAGAGTGGTCCATACCACATTGACATACATTAGATTACTTTCAAAGACCAGTAAAGAACTGTCTCTTTCCATGTTTAGTCTGCTCTCTGTATCATGCTCAGCTTACTATCAGTTTCTCTTTCTGAAGGAATAACTTTAAAATAATAAAATTCTCTCTACAATTAATGTTCTGTAATATTTCCATTGATCATTATTTTTCCAAATATATTTAATATGCTTATCAAAAGGATGTCTAGCAACACATACACCTATCACCTAACTTTTATAATAAATTTCCTTTCATTTACCTTTTATGTCAATAAGTTGATGTGCACATGACTTGGCTTTATTTAACAGTATCTCTCCTAGAAAAGAAGCAAAGTTCCAGCTAACTTTGAAAAAAAGAACTAGGGAGATATCTAAGGTTTATCATGCGGTTTTATTCCTGTAAAAAGCAATGGAGTGTACTTAACCCGTCCCAGTGAGGGAATATTTTGTGGAGAGCTCACAGGATTATAGGAGATGGAGTAGATGGGGAGGGGAGAACGCAATGGTATACACTCCTGTGCAGCACTGAATGAAATCAAGTAAGAATAGTGAAGGTTGAGATCTACATATGCATGAACATGTAGACGATTTGTGGTGAATTTCTCAAACAAACTCAGACAAACAAAAAGAAACCAGCTGCTGCTACATCATCCCTGAAGTATTTCTTTGGAGAGTAGCCTCTCTCTATCCATGTACTAAATTCTGAGTGCTTCCCAGGGGTCTTTATATTTCTGGCCTTTTAATGAATTTTATAGTAGAAAGCTGCTCAGTATTTTGTAGATACCTGTTGCTTGAAACGTGTATTCTGTTTCATTTGTTTGTGTCACATTTATTTTGGATTAGGACATTATTTAAGTAGACCACAAACTGAAAATTCTCCATGTAAAAACAGCTGTTCTAGACAAGGACCAAATACATCTTAATACAACTGAACACCAAAAGAAAAAAAGAGGGATATACTGGGCACTTTACATGAAGTCAGTAAAGGACTTATGCAGGACTTACCTAAAAAAACCTGCTCTGTTAGTGTGGAAATGAAGTTCACACGTGACTGCGCATCAATTCAGTAGTTATTAATTATAATTTCGCATGTCTAGCATTAAATAAGGATTGAGCCCCTGACTTTTTTAATGTGGTGTCAATATGTAAGTTTTCTTCCTCTGAGATTTTTTTTTAGAACAGAGCGCACATAAAGAAAAGAAATTAATATAAGAGCTACTGTCACTGGATCTGAAAAAGGGTTAGTGTTTGTGTAAGGCTGTAATACATGAGGAATTCTGTCCTCTCGAACCCTGACTGCCCAAGTTTTGACAGCATTGAGCAGCTGGATGCCTACCCATGTTGAGGAGCACTCTCTCTCTTGGTATGTAGAGACATGGTGCTTTCTGTACCTGGTGCCCTCTGTAGAACACTGAAATCTTCTTGAATTCAACAAAATAAAGATTCAAGCATTCAATCAAAGACTGAGAAGAGCTCTCTGGATCAAAGGAGAAATGACTCTGCTTCTTCAAATTGGAAGATTTAGCCAGCACTGGGAACAACAGAATGCTCTCAATCTATTGTACCACAGTGGTAATTAAATAGTCTGTGTACCTGGGGATGAGAACATATAGCGATTGTCACATGTACATGAGATGGAAACATTTCCATTCCCATGTTTAATAAATGTCTAGCTATTTTTGCTGTTGTTGTTATGAAATCACTATCAGACAAGTAATTTAACCACTACACTTCAGAATCTCTCTTGCAGAAATCAAGGATAAGTTGTTGTCTAGAGTGAACAGACTTCAAAGCAGAGACTGGAGGAGCAAAGTCCCTCCCACTGTAAGAGAAGATCAGGTTCATGACCGGCTGAGGAACCTGAACATGTGTAAGTCTGTGAGTCCTGACAAAACACATGCAAGATCCTGAGCTGATATAGTTGCCAATTTAACACTCTCTGTTATATTTGAAAAGTCACAGCAGTTAGGTGAAGTCCTCTATGACTGGGATAAGGGAAACATTGTGCCTATTTCTAAAAAAGGAAGAGAGGAGGACCCTGAGAACTACCAACCTGTCTGGCTCACCTCTGTGCCTGGAAATATCATGGAACAGATCCACAGAGAACCTATGCTTAAGGCAGATGGAGGAGAGGGAGGTGATTTGACACAGCCAGCATGGCTTCACCAAGGGTAAGGTCTGCTTGAACAACCTAATGTCCTTCTGTGATGGAATGACCACAGTAGACAAGGGAAGAGCTACAGATATTGTCTATCTGGACTTCTATAAGGCCTTTGACATGGCCCCCCACAACATACAGTTGACGGGTGGACTGTTCAGTGGATGAGGAATTGGCTGGATGGTCACATCCAGAGGGTAGTAGTCGGTTCAATGTCCAGATGGAGTGATAAGTCCCTTGAAAGTCTGTACTGGGACCAGTACTGTTTAACATCTTCATTAACGCCATAGTGGGATCAAGTGGACTCTCAGTAAATTTGCAGACAGCCTTGCTTAGTTCTGACTGATTTGAAAGAAGACTTTTTCACTGACTGGGTGACAGTAACGTAAAAAAGGTGTTGAAAATTCTCACATACTATATTGAAGAAATTGATTGTAAATCACTTACTGTACTAAACTGTGAAATTCTATGTAGCATACTGGTTTCCTAGGAAGCGATTAATGACTTAGAGTCTGAAGCAATCAGTCAAGCTTGCACACTCTTGGACATAAATTCACTGTGCTGGGGGGAAGACTACCAGTAAAATCTGATGTAACATACTTTTTTTTCTTATCCTGCCTGTATTCTGATGGTTGCTTCTGGACGTAACTATGAAGAAGATATATTTGGTATAAAAATTTTCACAAAATTTCTCCATACCAGTTCTGAAATGGCAGGTTACAAAATAGTTAAATGTACCCAAATAGATGAAAGCAAATTAAGTATGCCCATGTTCATGCTCAGGCATTGATATTCTCGGACATACCAAAATGTTTTTCCCCGTATTAGTTCCTTCCCACCTTGGGTGACAGAAGTGCGTCCATCAGAATGAGTCCCTATTCTAAATGGAATTTTCTAGATATTAATTTAATAGAAATTAGAAATACAGCTATAAATAACACAAAAAGACATGCAGCTATGTAATATATATATCACTATGTATGAGAGACTTGTCTTCATCAGTGATGTATAATGAAGACAATAAACTGTTCTAATGACAAAAGAGCCAAAAAATACACAGGAATAGAAAGATGAAGTAGATGAAACTAGGCAAGTAAAATTTAAAACAAGCAAAAAACTTGTTTGAAAGTATCTAAAAATGGGAAGACAATAAGCATACACAAAGACAAAATTCACAAATATTACTTTTATTTATATATAATGTATTTAACCAGTATTTTTAGCAAGCACCTAAAATGCAAGTTCAAAAATACAAAGAGCACTTTAACTCCATTTTTTTATCAATTTTAACTTGGAACAGAAATGGCAATTTTACAAAAGAATCTCATCAAAGCAAAGGGTAATTATGTAAGAGCTAAATAAGACCATCAGCCATAAAGGAAAGCTGGAGTAGGAGACTAGGGTGAAACATTAATTACCTGTCATATTCATGCACATATGGGGCTGACATACCAAAAGGATTATGATTGCTCTCAATTTCAAGACAGAAACAATTTCAAAAGGTTCAGCACAATTATTAGGAACTGAAGGTCAGGCAGCAATCAGCATAAATGATTGATTCCAGCAACAAATCTATTTTAAGTAATAAGGGGAGATGACACAGAATATAATGTAAGGTGCATATTTTAGGAGGATTCTTTTGAGAAGTTAGGCACACTATAGAATTTCAGCATTAAGGGTAATAACAGGACCTTGAATATTAGACACAATCTACTTTTTACTAACACAAAAAAATACAGAGTTTAATATTGTGTTGGCCCAGTCACTGAAGACAACACATGCATCTCAGCTACTGCAAGTTTTCATGAGCTGTGACAACAGAAAATGTAAGGTGCAAAAGCTATTTCACAGGGAAGTTCCTAAAAACTCAGGAGGACTACTAAAACCTGTCCTTAAAATACACCCCATATTGATCATACTGATGAGACTACTGATCATTACACTACTGATAAGATTGCAGCAGCAAAACCTAAACTTTACTGAGGGACAGCACTCATATTTAAAGTTTGTAGGCAGCAAAGGACCCCTCTGACTCCTAACTGTTCCAGTCCAGATATCCTGTGCATATTTCTCCAAACTTTGTGAGTCCCTTCTGTTAGAGATACACGTGTGAGCTGTCATGCACCTGCTAATATCCACGCTCATGGACTGGGAAGAGACTTGTCACTTTTTTTCTCGGAGTACAGGGTCATAGAAATAGTATAAAAAACCCTCATACTTTATCTGGGGACAAGTTTACTATTCCATCACCCAGCACTACAGATTTGCTCAGTACTACCAGCCAGTACTACAGATTTGTGGCAAACAAAATTTCTGCTCCAGAGTAGGAGCAATTTTGTGGTTATTTTTAATGTTTGAGAACTTGAAAATCTGACGTTTCCCATCAGATGATCATTCTGATAACTAAGTCTTCCAGCTTACAAGCAAAGAGGGCCATCCAACAGAGTCTCCCCTTATCTCCTTTGGTTATATATTTCTTCCAGACTGGAGCTCAGTTACCAAACTGCAGAAGAAAGTTTGTGCATCTCTTTTAAATCAGTGGAAACATTCAGCACCATATCAATGAAGGCAAGACACAGGGTTTAAACTTACATTTATTGGAATTACTTTTTGCCTATTGTCTTGGGCAGCATGGAGCTAGTTTCTGAAGTGATGAGCATGGAGTAGGAAGGTAAAAGATGAGAAAAGGCTTTTCTTTGCTTGTATGTATCTTACTATTGCAGCCAGTACTCATTTGTGCATTGCTTTGGGAACCCAGGTCTCCAACACTAATAGGAAGAAGCCAGAGACAGACCATGGGAATTCCACATTGCAGTCTGTTAACTGACAGAGGAGGAGCCAGAAAGACATACACGATGGAAAAAAAAATATCCCTGGTGTGAGGAGCTTTGGCACCAGGGTCAGCTGCAGCCATAAATTTATCTGCTGTGGAGGCTAGCTAAAAACTACATACAAAGACAAAATGCATTCAGGGGATGAACTCTTCCTATTTTGAGCCTTTGCAGATGGCTGATTCTCTAGGCATATAACTTTTATGACCACCAGCTGAAGTACTGTCACTCACCTTGAAACAGCCTATCAATCAGGCTTGCTCTACTGAAGGCTGTGATGATGCCCTTTTATGATTTTTTTCAGCTTCTCTGACTTTACTTTTTCTTCCCTCAGATACACAGGTGAATTATTAGAAAGACGATTGCTGAGATAGAATTTTAGATGACTGGGAAATAAGAAAAAGAACTTCTCTCCTTCCCCTCCCCCCCCCAGTTGTATTTTGTCTAACTTTTTCTATTTTAATTTGATATTAGGTTCAATGTCACACCAAATAATTCAAAACTGCTACTAACAAAGTTCACTTCCGTTATTGTTCTTTGGACATCTGCTTCAGTGTTGCATGAGGTACTGAGAGTGCATCACATATAATGTTTTCTGTTCTTTTTGAAAAACAAAAAAAATTATACTATTTTTTTTTTCTTTGCAGTGGCTAACAAATAAAGAAAATGAGCGTAGAACTCCCCTTTTCCCCAGTATATTCCATCCTTTCTGTTGAGAAATTATATGTTTAATATTTTCACAGACATCAGAGATGACTGTAATTACAGTATAGCATGCTTTGTTTTATTTTTCTTTCTTTCTTTTTCTCACTTTTTCCTTTCTGCCTTGGAATGGCAGAACATGTACAGTATTCATGTTTAGATCTCACATCTTTTCTCTGTTGTTGTTTCATTTACTCCTTTATTTAATGTTTTGCTTTATGACATTGTATTTTTTCAATAACTTTTAAATTTTTGAGTTGCAGTGATAGAACCAGACTGTTAGGGCTTTTTTAATTCAGTCAGCTACTTTTCTAGAAGCTATTAAACAACATGTCTAAATTACAGAATGGTGGAAGGAAGGATGGCAGGCAGGCATGCAGAAAGGCGTGCAGAATCTGTGTGCTATTCAAACACGAAGGCAATTGAAAAAAAGACAAACAGCCTCCTGCCCCAAGAGAAGAATGAGGAAAAAAATTAAAAGACAAGAAAGGAAAAAGCAACTAAAATTAAAGAATTCTACTGTAAAAACAGATACTTTGGGCAACCACAAGCTTTTCAGGAAATCTTTTTAAATAATGGGAAAGAAAAGGAGTAAATTCCCATTGAAAAATAAAAAGAACAAACAGAAAGAAAACAGCTCCAATTCTCATTCCACGTAGAAGATTTATTCCAGCATTATCAGTTGTGTGTTACTTTTAACTATGCTTTATTTGGCAGTTGCTCACATGTATTCTTACTGTTCTATAATGTAAACAAAACAAGGTATGCACCTGAGAATACAGAACTTAAAAACCAGAAAAGAATGAAATGAACAGTCTCAGCCTGGCAATGTTGCTAGAAAAATAAAACCAAATTTTTAAAAGATCCAACTGTAACATGACCACTTTAAGGGAAAACATGGAAAAGTGATTGTTTAATATGTTGTATCTATCTAGATGATCTTAAGGTCCTTTCCAACCCTAACTATTCTATGAATCCTATGATTCTACAGTTCTACGATCTTTGCCTCACCAAAATTACTCATCAGCAGCTGTGGAGGATGTCTGAATGTTATTAATAATACATTACTACGACTTCTCCCACTAATTTCTTACTACCTGCAAAACATTTACATCCATGAGGTACCTACTATTTCTGGCCAGTCCTAGAAAGAAACTTCTCTCAGACATGTAAAAGTAGCAATCAAGCACCCACATAGCAGCATCATCAGTCACCTCCCATTAACAAATACGTGTAGTCCTCTTCTGGTTTCTTTTCCAGGCTTATCCCCTAACATATCTAAACAACCTCACCCCTGTTCCTTTTTAACCAAGGAGCAGATGCAGATGATGATACAGCAAAGATAATTGTAGCTCTGCCAACATGAACAATAAACATAAATTTCTTTTTAATCTCCCTATATAAGAGCATGCCTAACCTTTCTGGCCTTCTCTAGAAGTGACCATCAGTCCCACTTTAACACTGGGATCACTCTGAATAAAGCAAGTCTTTCACATCTTTGAAATGTGATGGTATTCCACTAATTATAATAAACCTTTTATAACCCAGAAGTGTTGACTTATAGAAAGAACAACCACTGCTATATAGTGGGACACGCAGATGCTCAGCAGGCTCTCCTGATGCCTCTCCCCTTGTGACTTCTTGAAAATGCCAAGATCTTAGCTTTCTTTCTCAGGATTCTGAGGCGTGAAGTGTCAACACTGTCAGCAAACTAACAGTTCCCAATGGCACATCCCATCAGAGAGAACTGTTCTAGAAAAAAAAAATAATAAAAAACAAGAAATGAAGGTCAAGGGAAAAAAAAAGAAAAAAGAAAAAAACCCCAAAGAAAACAGATTTTTGCCTTACACTTACTATATTAAAATGGAATGCACAGATGGAATTTAAAAGAAAAAAAAAATACAGTATGCTGGGTGCTCCAGCTCATACTTAATAAGTATTACTGTATTGCTTCTCATATTGGCAGTAGTTACTGGGAGGTAGCTGCTTAATTAGTTATTGGCCTGATCCTTTTGCCAATGAGCCAGACACAGTAGCTTGGTGAAGCATCTGGCGCTTGTTGCTAGACTTTCCCTAGCCTCCTCAAATGCAGCAAGCTGCTCCCAGCTGCAAACAGCAATCTTCTCTGTGATAGCCACTGTTTCACAGCAGCTGTGGGATTTGTGCTGGGAGACTTTCAGTAAGCCTAAACATGTTCTAGATGGAAGGATTTCAAATGTCATGCCTGTTCACCCAGGAGGTCGTTCATATAACTTCTGCTGCAGGCTTATGTCCTGAGGGCTATTTGCCATGAAACTGCCAGCATAAGTGGAAGGTGAAGTCCTTTCATGAGCCCATCTGAACATCTGATAATCTTGGAGCCTTGGTCTTGTGAGCTGGTAGCCTCAGGCTTTTTAACTTGAACAGCATATATTTAAAAACAAAACAAACCCACAACATTTAAAAAAAACAAACAAGCAGCAACAACAAAAACAACAAACAAAAATCCCCAATCAAAACATAAGTTCTCTGTAGAACTCAGACTATAGTTTTGTAAGACAGACTCCAACTGGCCCATCGGCCCTGTGGGGGTCACAAGAAGCTTGTAAGAGGCAATCAGGGATTTCAGGTTTCCCGGGAGAGTAATTTCACTGGAGGAGGTAGTCCACCAGCAGTGTTACTTCATGTAAAAGTGATATATTGTGATGACCAAGAGCCCCTTTCTGTGTGTGTCACAACTCGAGAGAAGGAGCTGAGAGGTTGTAGGTGGTGAGCAGCGTGTTGTTGGTCAGGGGCAGAGCCGGGATCGGCTCCACGAGGGTGGGAGATGGTTTTTCCTGTGGTGTCTGCCCTGAGGCCGTTGAGATCAACGGCCCCGGCAAGAGCGATCCCGGCAACAACGTGCCCAGAGGCAGCGGCGCAGACATTGTGACGCCTGTCACGGCACAACGTGAACTGGCTCCGGGGCTCACCAGACTGCCGTGCGCTGTGTGCTTACCGAGAAGACGTCGCTGGATCCACAGGGTGGTGAGCCTGTTCATCTGTTTTCTTTCCTTCCTTCTTTCTTTCCTTTCTACTTCGGATCTCTTTTAGGAATAAGAACTTGCCAAGACTTTTGTTCCTCCTGACATAGTTTTAGGGAAGTTTGCAGTAAAAGTAATGTTTTTTTCATGTTTAAACCTCTGCAGAGCCTTTGGTGTCTCCCGCGAACTGCGCGATGTGGTAAAAGATCAGCTTCCCCTCCGTGGGGAGATTTTTATTCCCTATTAAAACTGCTCTGAAATACCTCTACTGTATTAACCTGGACACCTCCTTCGCATTCAGTCTTTTTTATAGGTGGCTGATGCTTTCACTGATAGCTCAGAAGTCTAGTGGTGTAATCCTTGTCCAGTGGGTAATCCAGAATCAGACATACTTCTGGATGTGGTTTCTCCATTATCTGAGCAGATACAACTCTAAGCAATATTAAGAATGCTGCCAATATTATAGCATGGGATTGTCTGGATAGCACTATGGATGACAGTCACGGAGTGGGAAAAATGTATGGCTGCAGTCTCTGAGGGGCTATAAAGCAGCAGTGAAGGCAGGATGGTGGCTGCTAGCTTCCATAGCACTTGAAAGAACACTCGGTCCTGGTGTGTGTGTGTACGTGAGTGCAGGTCTGCAAAATTCCGGGGCTACATCCCTTTCCACTTCCTGCTTCCTCTCCTTTCCTTATCCTTTCTTCTCTCATGAAGAGATGGTGTTTTCTGGAAGACAGTCTTTTGGTGTGGTTGAATCTTATTTTGTAACTGTATCATGTGCAATCTAAGAAGTGGTGGCTTGAGAAGGGTATGATTTTTCTCCTTTGCCACTAGAGCTGGCCCACAGCTTTCCTTTTTAACCAGTAAACTGAAATGGGAAGAGTCCAGTCTTCTGGGTGACTATAGAAACGTGTCAGTGTTTGGGAAATGCATGCTGGAAAGGAAAAGGCAACGAAAGAATTCATGGTGCCATCTGACAAAATTATGTGCTAATCTAGGAATTTGCCAAAACTGGCTTTGATCTTCTATATATTTTGATATATGCAGTGCAAAGGTGTGTGGCATGTTGTCTAACTTGATTAATCTGGTGGACAGTGTGTTCTGCTGCCTTCCCCTGTGTTTTCTTTCATTTCACTTTGCTCAATGTAAGCAAGTAGAATCAGTGAGGCAGTAGAAGAATACAAATGCATGCACCTGCTACACTCTACCTACAATACTTGGCTGTCCCTTCATCTTTTCTTGTTTTTTCCACAATATGGAATTCCTCACTGACAGCCAAATATGCATGTATTTCAGCAAATGAAACTTATGGCTGTGCTGTCTGCCATATGAACAGCTGTTGCGTTCACAATGTATCACTTCCCATCCTAGCTGTAGAATGAGAGGTAGGCATGAATTGTGTGCAATTTCCTGAAAACTAGGAAGTTTTGCCTCTGCTTCTGCAGAGGACCTTTCTGACAAAGAGACCAACAGCTAGTGGTTACTTGGGAGTCTAGATAACTGTGTTAGAGTCTGAATGCAGCAGTGACGTTGCCTACGTATGGAATATGGGGTAATGTATGTGTAAATGTTTAGATCAAACATTTGGATGTGCCTTACTGGGAATGTGGGAATTATATATGAACATCCAGGGTGTGGAATCTTGGAAATACAAAGTCCCCGTGCCAAGTTCTGGCCACTTGGATGCCGTCTAAAATACTTCACTGTATTTATACTGTCTGATTCACTCACTTTCTCCTTTTATTTCTCTCTTCATTGTGTGGTAATTGTACTTGTGAGAACATACTCTTTGCAATAAGTAGTTAAAATGCACACAGTGGCCCTGCTATTTACTGAAAGAAAATGTGGTTACGTATCCACAAACATTGTTAATGGAATCAGAAAACAAGTTCTATTTGTTAGTACTTTTTATGTTTACACTAAATACCCAAATGATAAGGCTATCTTTTTATAGTGAAAATCCATTCTCTTTGCCCCATTGTAAAGACGGTGATACCAATATAATGAAAGGTGAGAGGGTAATTTACGTTTGTTGACTACTAATTCAGCAGTATAGCTTCTGGAAATTTTTGTCATATATTGCTGCTAAAGGATTTATAACCTGGAGAAGCTGGCGATAGTAGGCTTTAAGCCTTGCAAACTCCCCAAACCACTGGATTAAAGAATCTGCTGTATTCTGTGTAGTCCCTGAAGCATACTTTAATGGTTCTGCTGAAAGGGTATCAATCATCCAGGAAATGTTATATGAAGTTACATTGAGGCACTCCAAGATGGTTAAATGCTTGCACTTTCTGTAAAGTAATACAGTTGTAAAACTGTATGTAGGAGGCCTAGCAAATAGAATCTTTGCAGCAAAAGTTATTCAATCTGTGCTTTACTTTAAGTTCTGTAACTTTGTGGAGTTCTACTTTCGTCAGATATTTTTATTTCAGCATTTTTTTATTTATTCCTATGTTTTTCTAGCCATAAGTGGAAAATTGGAAAAAAATAAATAAATTGGAAAGCAGGTATGATTTTCTCGTCATTCATGGGTGTGATGTTTTGGTAGTGGTCTGTTCTTTTCTGTTTTTTGTTTTTTTTTTTTTTTTTTTTTTTTTTTTTTTTTTTTTTTTTGTTGTGGGGGGTTTTTTTTTTTTTTTGCCCCCCCCCCAACCTAAAACT
>WTXV02027779.1:26841-47570 GCA_009823435.2 Nymphicus hollandicus | reverse complement strand
TTAAAAAAAAAAAAAAACAAAAATAAACAAAAAAAAAAAAAAAAAACCCCACCCCCCCCCCCCCCAAAAAAAAAAAAAAAAAAAAAAAAAAAAAACAAAACAAAAACCACAAAAAAAAAACCAGCAGAAGCGGAACTAGTGCCTTATATCTGCTGGTTCTCATACCTGGACTTCTGCCTTGGTACTGTGTTGTCCACATTAAGTTCAGATTGAGTTAATTCACCTAAGAACCCTTTTCCCTACTTCCTGTCAGAAATCTGTACCCAGCTGATAATTGCCAAGTTACCAACTTTGAAGAAAGAGCTACCACTTGCTAAGACAGTTACCACAGAACTTCTTAATTAATCTTAATTATTTATTAATTGGTTAAAAGGATACTGGCTTGCAAATCCTGTGGCTACAAGCAGTGAATACACACTGTACTTGCAGAGAAGAAAACAGAATGCACTGACAGATTTAGAATCCTGATGTGTGCTTAAACATTTCAAAAGCAAAACATTATCATAAGCAGCATTTTCAGGGAAAAAATAAGTAAGCCAACTCCATCAGAATGTTCAGCAGTTTTAATGGGCCGCCAGTCTTGCTGTGAAACAGCCTAGAGCTGAGAGGTCTCTGTAGTGACAAACAGATAAGCACACTTATCTGTAAAGCACAATCATCCCACTTTTTTCCAGAATTCCTTCAGTATATGAGCATTATAGGTATAAGAACTAGCGTTTTCTGAACCCTTTAGCCTTCATATTCCAAAGATCAGTAACTTTTTCTATTTTTAACATTAACTGATGTGCACTGTAAAACATGGAGAAACCTGGGGACAAGAGTGTGCAGAAGAGGGGAACAAAGTACAAAAGCCCATCAATAACCGTATCAACTCTTTATATTTTACAAAGGTGATCAAAAGTACCCTAAATACAAAACTGATTCTTTAGTAAATTCACTAATTTACTTTTTCTGCTACATTTACAGTAGGTGCACGTAATCTTTACTGTAAGATGGCACTACAGTTACATGTATGCTTACAAATTAAGTTGGCAGACTATTTGTTCTCATTTTCCTTTTCAAAATGTACCATGTAAAATTTTAATATCATAGTTTTGATATTTATGGTATTTCAGCTTTCTTGATTTCATCATGAATGCCAAGATATTTGCTTTTGCTTTTTATTTTCGCATTATGAACTTTATGGTTTCTTTAGAATGGAAATTATTTAGTTCTCTTGTTATCATCAATATTTTTACACTTTTCAATGCAGAGGATAAAAGAGCCAGAAGATATATAAAGAATATCAATGTATTCATGCCCCATGATTTTGAAGCCAGTCTTATTTAAAGCCTAGTTAGGGACTGTGAACGTTCACTTTAACTATCCTACAGATGGGAGGGATCACTATGATTATACAAGCTGACCAGACGAAAGTTTTCCCACAAACTAATACTAGACCATTTCAAAACCAACCAAAAAACAATCTGATCTTGATTAAGGACTTGAGGGAAGGGACATAAGATAACACCCTTCTAACAGACCACTATCTTCATATAAAAATAAAACTAACAAAAACACACCACTAACAACCCCCATGCTTTAACTGAGCCACAGTTGTGCAATTGGAAAAAATAATGGAACCCAATTTCAGCCTTCAGATCTATTTTAAACTTTGCAACAAGATTATAGAGCTTTGTATTAGTAATTAACTAGAGATCAACTAAATAATCCTTAAAACCTCTTGAATAAGCTAAATGGACAGAGCCCCTGAATTCTTTCAGTCTAAGGCACATTTTTCAATCCTTTGAATTCTGTGACTCTCCTCTGAACCCTCTGAACTACAAATTATCAGTATCTACAACTAAAAAACCCAAAATGAAGGAAAACACTTAGAATTCACTTACAAATAAAGAGTTCACTTTTTTATATTCTAACTTGAGAGTCCTGTGTTTAAATATTCAATGATCACACTGTCTCTATTCAACTGTGAGATTGAGCTGTGGTTTTGCCTAGTAACTCAATCAAATAAAACATAACCTGGAACAAACAACAGGCATTTTCTAGAGAAATGGTGTTGTGCAGACACTTGGTTGTAAACCTATCAGTATCTGCTGCCTGTACCCTCAGGCTAGGATTTAATTAACTTGTTATCACCCCTCTGCATTACAGAACTGAAGAAACAGACAACAAAAAATACAAGTATACAGGCCTCTTCTTGGTAGAAATAATATTTCCAGACACTGTCAGTCTCTAAGCCAAGACTATCATGTCCATGGGTAAGGAAAATGCCAGCATCAAACCAGATTTCAGCAGTTGGAATACATTAATATGATTTAAAAAAAAAAAAAAGTTTTTCTGCAGCTGCATAAAGTGATGATTTTGGCTGGTTTGAATTAGTCGAAGTGGAAACAGGAATCATTACAGAGCTCTATCTTCCCCATCTCTACAGGCAGTCCCTGTGTTAGAGGCCAAAACAAGATGCAACAAGCCCTCTGACTTTGACCTTTAACTGTAATTAATCAGCATATAAAAATGTATTCTATGTGTAGCAATTCTACATATCATGTAACTGAAGATCCTTTGGTTTTACTGCTCTCACTAACTACCTACTCTGGTTTTGCTTCTCCAGAAAAATGTGATTGCCTGACTTCTATAGCCCTTTGCAACCATACTTTTTTTCCTTCTTTCTCCTCCTTAGCAGTTCTGGAATGAAATAATTTTTAGACAGGCTCAGTTAAACAAATACTAGTATTTGCACAAAAAAAAAATGGTTTGCTAGCTTTAGAAGCTTTAAGCATTTTCAAAATCTCTTGAAAATATTAATAATTTCACAGCCTTTACATAATCTCTAGGAAACTTCACTATTTTGTAATCTCTAATTTCAAACTTTGCTCTATGATTTCTGGTTTCTCAAGTCTGAATCCTAATTTCAAAGAGAGACTGTCATACCAATTGCTTCTTTTACCAGCCCAACCTATCCTAATTAGTTCTCCTTCTATTTGTGATTACACAATATCCTTGCATGAATTACCACAATCGCTAGCCTGGACTGTATTATGAGGAAAGCATTTAATGTATTTTTAGCGACCCTTTAGCATAGTTAAAACAAGGAAGAGGAACCAGATAATGAGATTAGGCAGCTCTCTACAGACCTACGACACATACACTGTAGACATTGTTCAGAAACTTTGGTGCTTTCCTTCTTAATTTTTCTTTTATTACAGGCTTGGGAACAATAAGTAGATGGATGCTGCATAAGCACATTAAAATTAGAATATTCTGCTCTCTGACCCAAGAGGTGGGAAAAGAAAAATGAGCAAGCGTTCACCTGAGTTCAGTTTGCATTCCCAATCTTTAGACCTAAGTCCATGTCTCCTAATATCTAATGTAGCTATTTGTCACTGCTACGTACTATCCAGCACCTAAGACAAATAGTCAGGGGAGTAGGAATTTTAATGTAGTTTATTCCTCCTAAATATTACCTAAAAACTCACAGCAGCTGTATATACAGTCATACAGCTAGAAGTATTCCCAGAAGCTTAAAAGCATTAATCTAATAAAATATTCCCCTCCCATCTACCCTGTAGCTTCAAAAGACACTTTTAGCTCTCAGGAAAGACACATATTTGGAGATCTTGAAAAATAATTAATAAGAATAAACATATTCTACCACATTCTATGACAGAATTCAGGCAAGTCCAATATGCAAACCACTGACCATATTAAATTGCTAAATTTCCATGGAACAAAAGGATATTACAGAATTGTCATACTTGAAGCATTCTACTGCTGAAATTTCAGTTTAATTGCAAACTGGAAAACTAAAAACAGCTTCATTTGAAAAGCAAGGAAGTTTCTAGTTCAGTCAGTGAAATGATGAAATAAACCAGCTCTTTTCTTACCCTTATTGTACATATTGGTTGGTACTTGCACATCGCTCAGACTGATATTCACAGGCAAGTTATTGAAGTGGTCATTTGGCACTAGAATGAACTCCTTCCCCAGCTCCAGATAGTTTCCTTCTTCATCTCGTTCATTTATGAGCACAGCATTGAAGTATTCATACTGCAACAGAAACCCACATTCAGTACTCAGAATTCATATTCAGCATAAAACCACAAGATTTTAATATTTTAACATATTTATCATTCATTGATTGGCATTTACATATATCTCCATCCAGAATAGAAAACCAATATATTTTTATCATCTTTCAGATTCCCTCTGTACTGCTAGTACAGATATATTTCTGAAACCAGATTCATCAATACATCTCAAGAAAACGCCGTATTACTTCAGATCTCTGGCTGCCCTGAAAATGTTAGGGGCAGCCCAACAACACCCTGAACAAAAACAATGTATGCGCTATTTTTAATACAAAGGTCTCTAGATATAAATAAATCCCTAGATAATCATTTATATCAATAGATCTATTTAGCTTGTTTCCATCAGTTTAAGAACTGCTATCAGTGCTGAACTTAGGCCTTGAGAAACTAAACATATTTTTACTTCACGGGAATATTAACTACATCTGTTGTTGCTTACCCAATGTGTACTGACTGACACTTCCTAAAGAAAAATATTTGCTTTATCCTGAATTTTACAGATGTACATCATAGCAAGTTTTGTAAAATTATGCATACTTCAATACAGACTATATAAACTTAGCAGTAACTTATTTCAAACAAGTAATTGTTTACCTGTTACAGACTCCTGAAGAGTATTTACCCTATTTTGTTCAGAATTATAACCAGATAAGCAAAAGAAATTTTGATAAAATTATTGATTTCCTTATGACCTATCTAATAAGAAATTCTATCAAGCTTTGAAGAAAATGGTGAAGACTACTTTTTAACCTCTTAAATAACCTTAACCCTTGGCAACAGTTTGTGATGTGTTTTTTAACTGAAAGAGACCAAAGTTTAGTTTTGAAGAATCTCATCAATTTAAATATGAGTCTCTGTCCTAACTATCCATTTGAGAGTAAAAACCAATATAATAAACATAAATCCATGCATTCATAGATCATATATATCTATACAACCTGTATAACGATAAATTTATTATACCATTTACAAAGCTAAAACAGATCAGCAAGTACAAAAACGTAAAAGGCTTTTCACAAGCACTCTTTCTTAGTGTGATCTGCAACTTATTTTACTAAAGAAGAATTACTTAAAAATCTTACAATCTCTACACTTCCATTAAAAACCTCAGTAATACCAGTATCTTAAATGGAGGAAAACTTGAAAAGCAGCTTTCCATATCCTGCTTTTTTAGGTTTTAGGTTTTCAAAATGGCAAACCCATTGTTTGGATTTTAGATGAAAGTAGAACACAAAGTCACTGTCTATTAGCTAGATTGAGGACTTCCTGTTTATGACAGAAATATTCAGACAAACTCAGTATTCCACAGAACATTAATCACATATAACAAAGGCTAAGACACATCAGTATCTGAAAATCAATCCAAGAGAAATTAATCTGACATGATTAAACATTTGATATTAAAAGTTATTTTACTTTATTAGTTTATACTGAGATGAGCCAAATCTATTGCATATACCTCATGAATATATACAGACAGGTAGCGAATCCTCAAGTTCAGGAAAAAAATAACCCAACCCACAGTAGCCCTTTTTTTAAATTTTTAATTCCAGGAGCCCCAGTTAAGGAAAAGAATAAAGATACAATTTGTCTAAAGGTGTAGTTTCATTCATTAATTCCAAAAGTTATTAGAATTATCCAACATCCCCACAGATGCTACCCTTTTCTATACCATTTGGGGGTTTGTCACTGTTACATATTTTACTCTTCTCATACCAAAACCAAAAGGATGAAGAAACAATCGTTTCCAAGAAACACCAGTTCTCATTTTATCTGGGAGAAACCTTCTCCATCTCTGCTTATTATCCAGGTTTATCACGGATCATTAACTGCACTGCATGCCTGCTGCACACATGTGACAGCAGCTTTTTCAGTTTACCCTTTCTGCAAAAGCCAGAGACAGTTGGCAGAAGACTTGAAAGCCCAACTCGTATTTCCCATTTTAGTAAGAAACAGAATATTCCTTCCAACATTAAGCCATGCAGTAATGACAGTTGTAAAACACAATTCTACTCCAATTGCAAGCATGGAAGAGTAAGTTGTTCAGCTTTTCCATGATATATTAGATAATATCTGAGTCTGGAAAAAAGGCTGATATTCCAGCCTCTGGGAGTAGAGTAATAAATAAAATTCTATACCACATGCTTCTTTCTTACCAGCCACCTCCCTCTTCACAACCCTTGGATGGTCAAGTTGCAGCAGGGTGTGGATGATTGTTTCATCTGTTTTCCAAACTAAGAGGTGGGTTTGTTTTCCTTTTTCTCTGTTGAAAATGACATTACCTCCATAACTGCTGGAGCTACAGATAAGCCATTGTATTGCTTTCATGACACTTCTTGGCTTTGTAAATCTTATCAGGACTGTCACAAAGAGATCAAAGGGGGTTTGGGGTTTTGTTTTCTTATGAAGATCACCACTGGAAGCATTCATAACACCTAACTCCAACTCTTGCATTTAAATATTACACTTTAAGAGAAAGGTGAACACATTTCAAGATAAACATTTTTATACTAAAATATGTAGAAATATACTGTTCTCCTTTAACTGAATTTATGCATCAAGGAATAATTCCTACAGTAATTCACACACAGACATAGTAATTTCAAGGATGTAAATTTACCTTGCCCACGGGTTTTATAATACTTTGAAAATGGTAAGAAAAGTGGTCAAATTTCAAATAAAAATGTCAGATTATACATGGAAATTGCCTCTAAAAGAATATTATTTCCTTTCATTCAGTGGGTTATTTCCTTTTCCAAAGGAGTTAATTAGTAGACATCCTTCTTCATCATGTTCTGTAAGTGGCAAGGCTAGCCAAGTATTAAAATCTGCTATATTCTAAATAAAATGAAACCACTCATTTCACAATTAAGGGTATTTAGGACTGATTGTTTCTTTGGTATATTTAGTATTCACTGATTTATTGGTCTAAGTCTGTATTTTCTCTTTTCAATTCTACAAGTGTATACACAATAATATGATTGGGGGGGGGGAGGGGACATTAAATCAAACTGTAGTATAAAATTGTCCTTACAATATTACAGTAATTAATATTTTCCTGTTGGTTTTTTTTTTCTGTTTTATTTAGAGTGTGTTGGGGTTTGGTTTGTTGGGGGTTTTTTTGGGTTTTTTCTTTTTGCAAGTGAGAAGCTTAGAGAAATAACATATTTAAGACAGCCCAAGTTCTAAACCTGATTAAACATCAGGACAATTATACAGCTCAAAAATAATACTGAAAAAGATCAGCATTTAAGCAGACCTGATACACAGTAGCTTCTGTTGTCACTTTACCTCCAAGGAAACTGATGAGCGTGACAGCTGAAAGGTGGTAGAAAGAAAATTAAAACTAAAAAATTGGAGAAAAACAAAAATATGAAAGTAAACCCATCTGGTGTTCTGACACTGCATTCAAGAGAATGCCCAAGGGAAAGAGGATAAAGTTCTGTTTGCTGACAACACATATACTCTACCTGCTAAACACTAAGAGAAAAGGACTTCAATTTTATCTTGTCAATGAAGGCCAATCTTTGATGTAACCTTAACTAGGTGAGTTCTGAGTGTGTACAATAAAACATGACAAAAAGTTATTAGTCAAATAACAAAATAATTATCCAGGTTGGGAGCACAGCCAGTCTCTACTGTGACTTGGCCAATGGGTATGTTTACACTAAGCTTACATTTAGACTTACGCAGTGAGCAATGAACAGGACAATCAGCACTCAAGGGAAATCTCATTCATATAATCTATTATATGCACCTCAAGATCTAAATATGGACTCATACTTTTGTGCTTTTAAATTTTCTCAAGTAAATACACTGGTGTTTCTGATTTGTACATTCCTTAGCAGTGTCTAGTCACTCTGAATGTTTGATCAAGCATTTTGAAAGCCCCCACTGTATTGTAATGAAGACAACCTAGAGCAAAGCCATAAAAATTGGGGACAAATAGAGGAGTTTCAGTTTTCAGAATATTTTATCATTGTGAAGAAAAAAGCCTTCCCAATGCAAGCCAATATAAACTGATCAGTAGTGCTCAATAGAACAAGGACTGGACAAGTCTGCCTTAGCAAGGAGCTGACCATGTTTGAGATATCCCAAAGAATCATATTGCAAATAGTCTGCAGAACCCTAGGCAGCTCCAACGTACTGGTATAATCATAGCACAGAGAGACTTATGGGGCTGTTAGGAGATCAATCACAAAATTGTTTTACAGGTTCTTTCATGCTGACTAGCAAAGGCAAGCTGCGTTTTAAAACACCATAAGTTAGCCTCAGCCACAATACGAAAGTGTGTGCGGTATCTTTATGTGGTTGCCACAGACGTACATTAATGATGATAAAAAATTAATTCCTTCAAAGGTATCACAGAAAAATGTGGGGAAGTGCAAGGTTTGTGGCATGCAATGAGAACCATGGGGGAAATTAGCAGGGAAGAACTGATTTGCAAGGCAAGAAAGAAATTTTGAGGATATCTGTTCCAGTTTAGACACTTATTTTTTGGCATAATGTCTCAACTAAACAAGCACCTTGATTACAATGGACACTTTGCTGAAAGAAGACATCAGTAACTTAGATATAGCACTGAAAAGTATTGTGCATGTCGTGCATAATTGCAATATAGTACAAACTGTTGTAGATGAGCGACATTCTGTATTTCTATTTACATTTATCTTATTGTAAACAGATATCTTGTGAGGCTTATTCATCAAATATTTGTTACAACTGTAAACAGCTTATTTATTTAAATATAAATATTTACCATTTGAAAGATACCTTCTAATGAAAATTGGCTTTGCAACTTAGAGAGTTCTTGGCACAGAAAAGAAAACATGTATCTACTGGTTTCACTGCATTTTAAATGGAGTAGTTTGTTTTAAAGGTATGAAACAATGCAAGCCACAATTTTAGTTTGATATATTTTTTTCTATAATACAGAAATTACTTTTACCAAAACAACATTAAAAAAAAAAAAAAGTCCCATTCACAGAACTATGAGGACTAGGAAGGTAGGAAGGTGTGAGAACAGAACCAGGAATGATTTGCACTAATGGGTCAGCACTATAGCAGTATTGGGGTTACACACTGATAATTTTTACCGATGCAAGAACCATTTTCATAGTGTTTCATCTAAAGACAAAGCTGGTTGTCTCTGGAAAACACTAAATCAAGGAAACTTTATGGAATTTGTATTGAACCTCAAAATGCTAGAGCATCAGAGAGAAAATTAAGTAGTGCATAACACTGAATATTAAGGGGAAAGCAAAAACCTAGCATTAAACAGCAGACAACTAGAAATGAACGATAATTTGAATATCTACTGCAGTTTCAGCAAAATAGCTATCATCAGAGAATTAAAAAAAAAAAAAAGACAAGTTTCTTTTCTCGAGACTTTGGCAAGTAGGACACATCTCTGAGAAGGCAGAAATGCTCATGATACTTACCAAACAAAATGAGAAGAGTTATCCATTCTGAGGGAGGATTGCTTACTACAAAACATATTGACAAGTCTCCATTCTGGTATTCACATGTTAATGAAGAGGCAGATGTCTGAATGCATATCAGTTTCTAATGCTCAAAAGAGTCTCTTCTCACAGTTGTCCACTGAAGAGAATTTACATTTTGAAGCATATGATTAAAGCTCTTGTCTTCAAGAACTTAGTCTGATCTTTAGCAGTATAAAAGTTCATAAAAGCTAAGTGCCTCATTCAATAAAAACTGGCATGAATTTTAAGAAGCTCTTAGCTTTCAGAAAACTGGCATATTTTGTAAAATGCCATCTTTATAATTTCTGATTATTCTATGAAAGTTCTTACTTGCTCCTCTTTAGGAATTTCCAGTGCTTCTGCCCCTCCCCCACCATTTTTCATGTCTTTAATAGTAAAGCTCAGCAAACAACTGGTATTTGAAATGTTGTGATAAGTCCCTCTTTAATTATGGGAATAGCACAAAAATTTTACACACAAATTTGCAAAAGCAATCGATTTAGTTTTGACAAAATCAAACTAAGATGACCTTACCCTGGGCTATCCATTCCCTCTCAGCACAATTACCCTATTAAAATGGACTTAAAACAGGATAAATAAATAATACTTCATTAAAGTATAAAATCAATTATACCAGCATGTAAATTGATAACACATCAAGGTCTCAGAGGTTTTGGAAGGATTAACTGGTTCACTAAAAGTGGCAAGTAGTAAGTAATTTGATGGCTATTTCAAATCATCCACTAAAGTTAAAAAGAGTCACTTCAGGTTACAAGTTTCAGACGGAGCCTCCTTTTCCCTTAGAGAGAAGTAACTTCTCTATTATCTGTTTCTACCTACAAAAGCTCTCAAGATTCTTTTCTTTGTCACAAGGCTGAACAAAAACTCTTTGGTCACTTTTAAACTTAGCAAAAACAACAAAGAAGGAGACAAGGCTTCCAGTCTGACATTTTGAACACCTGTATGGCAAGCCTTATTGGAGAGCTAATGTTTTTGCTGGGTCTAGAAATGCAAGAGATCAGTGTGTCCATTCCAATACACATAAAAACCTCTGGGGAATACTTTCTGCTAAAGAGCAAAACAAATCCCTGCTTTGGTAGCACCATAATTTCTCCCTTCTCCCAAAGGAGAGACATTATGTTAAAAAGGTACCAGTTACATAAATGAGTGAGTTCAGAGCCAGTTATGCTCATACAGAGCTGAAGTAAACCATGGAGATAACTTACTGAAAATTTATAAAACAACTTTAATCAAGAATTTCATGAAAAGTGAATCATTTTATAACCAGAATAAAATAATGTGGAAATTGCGCATTTCAAAACCACATAATTGCCACAAATACCAGAAAGCTTATACTGTGGAACAAGAAAAAGGCTGAAGTCCCAAACCTGGAAAATCTACCAGTACAGTAGCGTGGCCCTTTGGTAAGGCTTAGTGTCTCTGCACCTAGTGCTGAGTGAGCATGACAGGAATACTTCTAGGGCTTGGGCAGCACCTTCCCAGCTGCACTCAAAATGCTCCCTCCTGCCCTTTCACCTGGACTTAGCACAGGCAGAGCTCCCTTGGCTCTGTGCTTGTGCTGAACACGCACTTTCTCAACTTGCTCCCGATGGACACAGAGAAATTCTTCCTGCTAACAAACATGAGAAGTCTGATGGGCTTTATTTAAACCACACTTGGAAGAAACAGGAAGTAGCCTAAAGCTTTTCACTCCAAAAGGACTTGCTCTATGCAGGAGTAAAGAAAACAAGGGAAGACTAACAAGCACCTCTAAACACCTGAGGATGTTAAAACATTTTTAACACATTTATATCAAGCTTGCCATTACTTCTATGCTAGAGTGGTGGTGATCCTCCCTTTTCTGATTACAAAATACACAATACAACATTACACAGTACAGCTTGGCTAGAATATTATTTTCATAACATTAAGAACCCTCACTATGCCTCATTTATGTTTAGATTAGAAGTAGTATCCCACTGATGTGGGGTGTGGCCTAAACACAGATGCAAAATACTTAGCACAAAACATGCTGACAAGTTATCAGGATGCTTTGGGTGGAGGGCTACAAAATCTCTGCAGCTTGGTTGGGCAGGTAAGATGCACAGACACACTGAAGGCAGCTTTCTTTTAAAGTCTAAAAACAAAAACTGAAGTGTAGTTTGATACATAACAGAGATAGAACTTTGATTTTAAAATATCTGCCTTTTTTAATGCTTATTTAAAAAAGTGAGGAGGATCATTCTTTTTCAGCAACTTGGAAAAAAAGCAAAAATCAAGCATGTGTGATTTTTATATAATTAACTAATGACTTCTACTGGCCATGCTCTAGGCATAAAGATAGGCATATTTTAAACTTGACCAGCATTGTGGAGGTATTTTTAACTAAATTATATCATATGTGTGCCTTTGCAGATGCAAAAAAGCTGAAAAACTTGATCTCATAATACCATTTTCATTACTAGCTAGAACAACAGGACTCCTTCATTTCTCTTTAAACCCCTGTAGATCAAGACACAGCTACTGAACAAGCAGGATCAACAACTTATATAAAATAATGCTTAAAAGAAAATAGCAAAATTACAGACTTGCTTCAAACTCAATACAGTAATATTTTCTAAAGTTTTCCATCTTACCACAAGGTAACCAATGAATAGCATTCAATATAGAACACTAAAAAAACCTTTCCATATAGTTTCAAATGTGCTATAGAAATAGAAAACCAAGTTGTTCAGAAACAGATAAGCTGAGAAGTTTTAAAGTGAAATCAGTGTACTTCCATGCATGTTCAGCTCATCTGACACATTCAGGTTGATGACAACCTCAAGGCTGCTTCTAATTATCAGTGGATACGTATCTGACTTCTTTGTGCCTTTTTACAATCATATGCCTTAAGTGCCTCGTTCGTACACTTCCAAGCAGAAAGAAAAAAAGTATTTCTAAAGCTCTACATCTCCTCTGTTTCCCATGAGAAGCAACTTTAACCCAGACTCTTCATAGTCTAAGGCATGCATATAATGCTGCTCTGTATCCACCAATACCTGCACTGTCTCCTCAACAAGATATGCTCAGGGATAGTAGACAACCTATATATAGCATTTTGCTGGGTTGGGGGTTAACAATATTCCTAATAAACCAGAACGTAACAGGCAGTTCGTATCCAGCAGTCGACAACATCTGAACACTAACTGTGGCTCTGAACGATGAATTAAACATGCACTTTACCAGACATTTTTTTCTCATACCAACGGGAGTAATCAAAATAATTCAATACTGAAGAACCAGAACAGAACAAAATTTCATGGTGCTCACTGCAATCCAAGGTTTGTTTTGTTACTCCCACCCACCCACTATACACACAGGAGGTTAAATTAATATTATTGACTACCCAAAGGAAAGCAAAAGAACATGTGCAACGTTACTGAATTTATTTGGGAGTAAAGTGAGAGATGAGATGTTGAGCAACTGAATGTATACAAATCCTCTTCAAATGATTAATGACTCTCTCATGCAATATAGAAATTTGGTCAGCTAAGCCCACAGTTGAAATAACAAGACCACAATGATAAGTTAATTTAATAAAAGAAACACGCCTCCAGAGTCACTCAGGTCTGGGGAAGAAAAAAAGAAAATTAAAAAAATACAACAACATCTATTTTATTCATAAAATTAATTTGAAGTGTATAAAGAAATCTCACAAAGAAAAAATTGGTCATGAGAATAATTAAGGAAGGGAGAAGCCCTAAACTTGAGAGGATATTTTGCAAATTGCAGTTATATGCTAATACATTAGAGTATTCTAAATTTCAAGTTACACTATGAAAGAACTCTTCAAACCTGTAGATCATGCTAAAAGCAGCATGACTTCTGACAGGATTATTGCTGAAGCACAAGTATCACTTCCCCAATTCTTTACAGTGCTGCTTTGCATTGATTGAATGAATAAAGTTTAAAAAAATACACAAAGAAAATACTTTCACATATCATATTCTGAGTCTTTTCTTGACTTCATTCAACAAGAATGAGCCCTAGACATACGAACCCCGAATCTGCATAAGCCAGCTGAGGCAGATTTGCTTCAAATACTAGCCTGTATTTGGCCTGGGAGCTAGCTTGGGGGGCAGGGAGAAGGTCAAAAGAGAGGCATGTTAAGAGCTTGCTTGTTGCATAATAGCTACGTGGGTAAAATGAACACCTACGCATTATGTACTTCCTATTCTTGTGTGAATAAATGAGTGGTACAGTCCAAGAGTTTAGGTTGTGAAATATAAAAATGGCCTCTCTATATTTTTAACTTTTAACCATTTTTCACATCAAGCAAGGACAGGCTAACAATGATAAATATAACAGCAGCAATAAAGGAACACACTATATAAAATGAACTTGTCAGAGAATCATTATGAAACTATCTGGAGCCTGTACGATTATTTCTTCACTGCATTGAAGTCTCAGATGCTCATGGGACAATTTACTACTATGCTTACTGAGCTGTAGACTGTGTTGCTATTGTACTCCTACACACACCTTCAGAGTCATGGTAAATTCATAGCATAGTGTAAGGCTCTGTGAAAGCAAGTGAAGAAACTATTTAGATTTTCAGAAACATTACCATTTTCCATATTCCAGCTGTATTTTGTGTAGCATTTTTGTCTATTCTGACTGAAAACAGATAAACTGTTTTAGAAAAGATGATCAGGCAAATCAAGGCAACCAAAGATACAAAATTCTAGTTTGAAACCCATCTGGGCAATGGGACAATGGGTAGGTTTTTTGACTTCTACCCCACAATTCAGCTTCCTTCCCAGTCTTGTTTACAAGCATTAGAAGTGCAGGCTAAAGAGGTGGGAGAGATAACATCTTCCAAAGACTGAAGAATCTAAGAAACATTTCTAGGAAGGGCCTTGCGTGAAGCAGCTGCTAAGAACTGAGGAAGTCACCAGCAGACAAGGGCAGTCCAGATCGGGTACACGGTGTCTTTATGCTTTTCCCTCAACTCAGCAGGAAAGATCACACACGAAGAGGCCTCTCAGCCATCTAAACAAATTAAAAATCATTTTGCGGCTCTCTTTAGTTACTCTCTCTAAACAACATCTTAATTTCCTATTTCACTGTTCCCTTCCTGTCTCTGGTAAAGAATAAATTGAAAACAACAAGGCATGAGAGGGAATACAGTATCGTTCAGTCACAAATGCTCATCTAGTAAAAAACATGAAGAACCCTTCATTCTTACCAGATGTTTATCTATGGTTCTGCTTCTTTTGTTACCAGAACATCATATGAAGAATGACACTTTTAAGAGCACAAACACAGGGGTTTTTTTCTTATTGTTACTATTTTCTTAACGAAAAACATGATATATGGATATATAAATTCCTCTGTGCATATCTACATGGAAGAAGAGCTGAATGTAGAAACGTTATATAAGTTGTTAATTATGATCTGCAAGAAAACCCTACATTGCCTTTAACCATTCATTGTAGAAGCAAATTAGTGAAAATACAACGTACTCCCTTATAGAAAAGATTTATCAGTTTTGAATGTGTTAACTCTGACCTTATTGCCACAGCTAAAACAATATTCATAAAAATATAATAATGCTTAGTACCAATAGCTTCCCTGAAAAACATGAGCTGTAAGCCATCTAACTGCTGCAATTCAATGTCGTCCTGAACAAAAGGCTTAACCAACAGGAAAAAGTATTTGAAATAATGAAAGATTTGTGAGGCTGACCCATAGGTTATTAATTCAGGCTTCCCAGACATAAGTTTACTACACAGATGACTTACTACATGTAGATTCCAGGGAAAAAATTACACTAGATACTGTTACATTAGCCTTCAACTGCCAGAAAAAGATCCTCCCTCCTAAATAAGGTGCCATGAAAGCACTTCATTAAGCAACCAGCTTGTCATTAGCTATTTCATTGAAATAATATATAGAGTGACTAGACCACACAGGGATCTGAACAACAATACATACAACATATCATGAAGAAAACCTGAAATGTAATACACATCTCCACCATTTACTCATCTGTAGTTTAAACAAACATAGAGACCTAAACCAGATTTATAAACTTTAGTGACAAAAAAATACTTTCAAAGGCAGAAGGGCTTATGCTAATGAATACCATTCAAAATTCCTAATGTAACACATCATCTTAAAATAGAAATATGCCATGGATAATTCCTCATCAAATATTCAGGTACTTAGAGTACAAATATGAGCTTAGGTTTACCTGAGCTATATGCTGACGCTGAAAATTTGCAGTTTGTTTACAGTAAAGTTGATTAGGAATAATGAAATGGCATCCCTGAAATCTCTCCAATTCCCATGCTGAATATCACTGTATTTAGAAAGAGTTTTACAACAGGAAGAGTTATTATTAATACAAGATTATTTTCTAATCAGAAGAATGTCTCTATTTATATCTATCCTGTCCTTTACCTGCTTTCCAAATGACTTGCATATTTGTCAGCATCTTGGGTTCAGTTAGACAGTGACAAGTCCTAAATACTTCACGGAAACAAGACATATTCAATTAAATAAAGGATCTCATCTCTGTTACAGCTATGCAGAGACTTTGGACTCAATGTGAATGGTGGCTGCTACAGCTGAAAACAACAGCTGTCCCTTTACCTCAAAATGCATACATGACTAAGGAGTTAGTCTGATATGATAACACTTATACATAGAAGAATTAAGAGGATTTTCATGTGCACATTTTAATACTCCCCAAATCCTCAGTATAAGTGTGCCTGAGAAGGTGAAATAATTTTGACTTTTCAAGCTTCGCTGCAGCAGTAGCTCTTAACAGCTCCCAATTATTCACACAGTCAGCAGTGGCCAAAAAAGCAAATTGCGTGCTTGGTCTTCATTAAGAACATTTAGGAAGAGATCAGCAGTGTTGACTCTTCAAGGTCTACCCATTCAATACATTTTCCTGTGCTTCCAGCTCAATGTATTAATGCACAGCACTAGTATCTTCCAGACAAAGTTCAAGTTGGGTTTTCTCCTAGCTGAGCTTCACAGTAATTACTGAAAGCCAGGACTTTTTCAGGTAAATATTAACAAATGGGAAAAGAGAAGGCAGCCCACCAAATACAGCCAGCCCTCTACAGTTCTCCATGGAAAGCAGCAAGATTAGCTCACCAACATTCTCCCTGGTTAGCTCCGATATTTATGTTTCTCAAACCATCAGAGTATTTCCAGTGGCAGTATTTGTACATTCCATCATACTGCTGCCCAACATACCTGCTAAAATACTGTCAGATGGTAACAGGTGAAGAGCTTCACCTTGTATTTCTCTCTTATTCTACTCATTTTTTTTTCTTTTTTCCTAAATTTAGTTTATATGAAATGTGGATGAAAGTAAAATCTTCTTATTTGAGGCTCTGCTATTAATCACAAATTAGTAGGTTAATAAAGTTCATGCAAGAATTGTGAAATTCTCAATGTTGTTTCTGAAACTCAAAGCTTAACTTCTTGCTTCAAAATAACTAATTTCTTTCACTTCAAATCAGAAAAGCCAAGCTTATCTATTTATTTCTACAATGAAATTTGCTGAAAATTCTTTTTCAATAGATTCTGATCTTTAACCATGTTGTTACAAATGCAGAAAAAACCCAAATAAAAAAAAAAATCAACATCTGTATCTCTCAGGGAAGAGACTGGTCTTGATGTCGTAGCTGTAAGACAGAAATTATCACATCTGTCATTCTTGCAGGACTGAAACTGCCTGATGAAAAAAGCTCCATAGCATTACTAGCCGTCCAAAGCATTACTGGCACTTCTGTATCAACACATCCTCTAATATAAACCGCCCACAATACTACAGAGCAGTATGCCATATTCTCTACCTAAGCACTTAACAGACTATGCTGGAAAAGTCCTGTTCAAACTTGCCATTCCTGAATACAGCACCTGTCCCTTGTGATCACAACAATTCAACTTCCTAACAGGTTCCCTTTAGATGAAATCTTCACACAGCAGCTTGCATAACACCATCTATTTCCAGGCAAGAGCAACACTAGCAACAGAAAGAATTTAGCTCTTTCTCAGATACACCTGCTGAAATAATTTCACCCCTGTAGTCAGGCAATGGTTCTACTTTTAGCAGCAATAAAACAATTGCCTATCTGTATCTCAAAGCCTGAAAGGAACTTTTTATTTGACCTAATGTTTACAGGCAAGCTAACTAAAGCATCATTAATTCAGAATGATAAGTAATAATGGCATCTTCCTAATATGTTGTTAGTATCTATGAATCTGTCTCACTTGTGTGGATGCAGGCCAGAAGACATCCTAGAATAGCTAAAAAAACTCCAAACTTACTTTTTACATTTTCTACCAAGCCAAAAGCTTAAGCATCACCATGAGTCACAGAGGTTGAGTAGCTGGTGACAATCATGTGTTGAAATTATAAACGTCAAAAGACTGTGATTCACTTAAATCAAGCGCCTGTGTTTAATTTATTTATATTAAGCTTCCACATTTCTGAGACATAGTTTCACCAAACTGCTTCTCCAGGAGTGTAAATCACCATCAAAGTACAGAAGAATAAATCTGCAGAACATAACTGGTTTGAATATGACGCACAGCAAACAATTGCAAAAGCACATACATGGATTCATTGTTAAAGCTGCTCCAGCCTTGGAAACGTCTTCACATTTTTCCAGAGTTTATGCAGGAATTTAGAATGTTGCAAGTATATAATTAGTATTAGAAGTGATTAATTCATACTGTGGGAAAATACAGAAAGAACTGAAATACAGCTCTGTGGATCTCCTTTCTCTTCACCCCAACTGCAATCAAGCATATGCCTATTCAACTCTCTGAACATACTGCCAGAACTCAATTTTGGGAGCTGGCTTTTTTCTTCTTGGCTGTAATACTGAATGTTTCATTTTTCAATGTCACACTATTTACCATGCACATATTTTAGTCATATCATTTCACAGTATGGTTCTGGGGCTGGTTGGCTTACAGCTTCTTTGTACCTATTTTCCTTCATTCTCTTGTTCATTTCTTTCCCACAAGGCTGTTTGCCAAGTCTTATTTGCCTGTGTTTGTAAAATAAGAACAAACTATTATCAGTCCTTTGAAAGGCACATAATACAGAGCTCTTGGAAAAAAGCTGCAGGTTTCATATGCATAGTTTGAGAAGAATCAGATTTGATTTCTACTCTGGTTCACTCTGGATTTTGCTTGGAGCTGTGTGTCAGGATCAGATCTAAAAATCTTCAAAATTTACTTGTAACACTGAAAGCATGAAACCCAAAGATTTTTAGAGTTTGATACAGAACAGTCCTCAGATTACTGCAATGGAGCTCAAATTTGCTTGAAGAGTTCTTTGAACCTTAGCAAAAATCTAATGGAAATTTAGCTTTTAATGATAGCTGAAGTCCACCAATGCTTGGCATGGTTCCACAAGGTTTAACGTAAGATTTGCAAAGCTTTGGCAAGCACATGCCTTCACCAGTGTTTTCTTACCTGCAGTAGGCAAGAGTAATACATTCTTATGTGTACTCAGTTTTTTAATTCACTGTGCATTTCACCATACTAAAATTAAGCGAAAGCAAAACAACAGAGAAAAAAGCGATATAAGGAATAAAGCATGAGAAGAGAAATTATGACTTTGGTCCTACTCTGCCCAAAATTGCACGTGTCCTGAAAAGATGAAAAGTGAAACGGAAAGAAGAAATGCTTAAGTATTTAAGTTTCATTCTCAAATCTTGCATTTGGCTTTAAATTTGGTGTGACCTCTGCTGTGTTTAAGGGTAACTATTCTGTACAACACAGCCAAGGGCAGAAACTCTCTTAGTTCTGAATAGAAAACATTAGCTGAAGGCCACATTACCTTGCCTACACATTACTATACCCCAGTTAATTAGAATTATTAAGAGAAGAGCCCACGACATCAGAGGCAGCATCGTGCTGCACCGACCTGCTTTCAAGACCACAGCTAATGGTCTCCTCACGGCACTGCATTTGGCCATGCAGACAGGCCAGCATCTTAAACTCATGCAGCCCAAAGGATGTTGCAGAAAAACTGGACTCAGGTGTTTCTTATCATTTTACCCAACAGTTAGATGTAAGGCTACCTTTAAACTGTCCTGAGCTGCCATTTTCTGCAGTCTATTGTCGTATTATTTTGCACATATTTTGTATGTTAGAACCAAAAAATATAAATAAATGAATTATGAATGGCGTATCATAATACTAGGAGTTATTTTATAACACTTTCCTAATTCAAATCACAATTTCATACTCTAAGTGTAATTGTACTGATTTTAATATAAAATAATCCTCATTTCTTTACTACCTATGTTACTGCTTCAGCTAAAAAGCATATAGTCTATTGATTATATCCATAAGCTCAATTATTCATATTACTTTCATTCTGTAATAACTATTTTTAACCAGGTTCAACATATGAAAGAGTGTACAAAAGCTGAAAATAAAATCTTACTCAACTGTATTTGTTTGTATTTTTAGCCCTTGGCCTCTGAGCAACGCACCTCTGCTAACTTCCTTGTCCCAGTATTTACTCAAAACCAACATTTGGTCATGTAATCTCCCTTCTCTTAAATTCAGTATATTGTACTGGATTGAGCTTGATTTATAAAAGGTTATGCCTACTGCAAATTCTAAGTCTTGGAACAGACTTTATTAAATTAAAATTAATTTCCTTCAAAATCCCTGCCCTTTTACATCTGAGGACAACATTCTGACTTAATATTTTGAGAGGGGGAAAAACCCAGTTAATTAGGGGGAAAAAATACATGCACACCCCCAACTCTGGGAATAGACATGCGTTGATCCTTGTAGAGCAGAGTCTTCCCACACCCCAGTGCTCCCTACAGGCTCTGCCTGAGGTTTCCCATGAGCACTCCTGCACTCCAAGCTGGCCTGGTCACCCCACCTCTGCAGGTCCAGGTGCAACAATGGGGTTTAAATGCAACTATGGGATTGGAAACCCTGTACCAAGGTCTGTCCCCTCTCCTTTTTGGTTTCTACAAAAGTGGCATCAGCAAGGTAGTTTATTGCCTGACATGGGCAACTTGCCCATGGTTCGAGGTGAGGAGACATTACTCAGAAAACAGCTTCCTTCCACAGAAAGGAAAACTGCACTGGATACTCATTTCTTTTTTTCTTT
>WTXV02027779.1:0-26741 GCA_009823435.2 Nymphicus hollandicus | reverse complement strand
CATCCCATACCAACACGTGCTGCAGCTGTGCTCTGGTGAATGGGAGAAGTGAGAAAAGATACAGCAGGGACTGGGGACTCAGCCAGGGAGCACAAGGGGGGAGCTGCTCCTCACCAGAGCTGGATGTGTTTGAGATGCATGTGAGGTGAGGATCCTGGCATGGGAAAAGAGAGGGCAGGTGTGCACAGCCCAGGAGCTGCTGCTGCTTCCGCAGATGGTGGCTCTTGAGCAAAACAGGCATCTGCAGACCTTTGACATCCAGGCCTCATCCGAGGACACAGAATTTTTGACAAACAGATCTGCCAACCATTGCCCCTTGGGGAGAAACAAAATAAATGTTTTCTCATATTTGTGTGAGCCAATATAGCATTATAAAAGATTTATTTTCTTCAGTTACACTTCAATATTCATAGAAAAGTAAAGTAAAGGGGAGCTTATTGGGAAGATACTTTAAAGAGAAGATCTGACAGAAGGGGAGAACGGATCTACAGAGTGACCTTTAATAAATAACTGTTATGGTCCCAAGTGAGTTAATAAAATTGCAGACTAATTTAACCACATCCCCTTAACTTGTCCTTCAGCAACTGCATGGTCAAGACAATGTATACAGAGGGGTCAGCATTTCCTAATGACCACAAAAAGCTTCCTCACTGCAGCATTGCAGACAGACTGTAGTTACAAGACTTGAGCACTTGAGTCACGGACTATACCCTTCCCTACATGTGTAAGGCATTAAGTGTTCATCACAGAAACTTAAATAAATTAAATCATTCCATTGCAAATGACAAAAAGGGAACTTTCAAGTTGCGCAGTTATTATTCAAAGATATGGAAGCAATAAAGTTAAGGTTCCACATGCATCCTCAGTTCTGTGCTTTGGTCTATATGTAGTGTGGTTGTTAATTCCATAAACCACTAATGGGTTTGGTTGGGTTTTTTTTCCTAAAAAGAACAGAATAATACTTTTTATCACCATACAGCCTATAAACTCTCTAGAAAGACAGCTCTACTTTTATTTAAATAACCCAGTCTCCTCTTTACTGGCACATTTTTATGCACAAAGATCTTTTTCCTGTATACATTTCGAAGTTAAAATCCCATTTATCTCCATGGAGCCCCACTGATGACCCTCGCCTCTCAGAATCTAACCAGGGCACAAAGGGGCTTTCTCAATGGATGTATCCCTCTGCACTTTTCTATCAATCCACAGCATTCCACAAAGTACTCAGATAAATCTAAATCTAACTTAACTGAATGTGCAGGAGGTCTTTATATGTCTGAGGTTTTTCATTGTTACTCAGTCTTGTTACTCACAGGCTGTTGCTGGTTACTTACAAAATGCATATATACTGTGTACTTTTCAAGCAAATGGTGACTTCCATTGACTCTGGCTGGCATGCAAGTATTTCATAGTACGTGAAAGCTCTCTCACATCTACATTTAAAGCTGCAATAAAAATATTTTTTATCTTATATGGAAAAAAGTATTAAAATAACATAATGAAAGGCTGTATCAAATTCACACAAATGCAACAGAACAGATTCAGTCGTTCCAACAGAAGAAGATCTATTTCTCTCTACTGTTCATGTTTTCAACATCTGAGGGCTTTTTAGTCCAATATTACTGACATCATAACATATTACTTTTGGTTTTCGTTTTCTTCTGAGACAGGCAAGTTTGTGAGACATTTTCTTATAAATTTTGTATGATCATTTTAGAAGAAATTCCAGAATATGGAAACATTTCTCTAGAAACAAGTAGCCACTATATTCCACACAGTTGGAAGATGCAGAAAGCAGGGATTCTTATACAAATATTCAGAACTCCACTGTATTTCCATTTGAAAATGTAGATGAATTTGGCAGAAAAGCTTAATATTTTTAACTGTATGTCCATTTGGGGTGCAGCACTTCCTTTTATGAGATTAAAGAAATTTAAATGTACTGTATTGAGGCCCAGGGTTGCATTACATTTGTGCAGATGAAACATTACAATTGTTATGTTGAAGGCCGTAAGGTTATATTATATTTGGGTTGTTTGTGGGTTTTTTTACTTTTCCTGTATTGTCTCAAATAACTTGAGCATTTTTACATTTATTTTTCACCGACTACCTGGTTAAGAAAATCCTGTAAGAGGCAGACTGGGGGATAGGCATCTACAGACAGGTAACTGGCATGGAAGTGTCAGGCCAAATGTAGTAGAGAGGTTGCCAATGGTAGAAACTGAATATACAAGAAGTTCAAGAGCTTCCTACTGTATCTGCTATAGAAAAAATACAAAGGTGAAGTTCTTTGTAGAATTTTTACAAATAGACATAGAGCTTCTTGCACTGTAAATGGCTGTGAATTCAACCAGAAACACAGATGAACACACATGCCAGAAGTCTGTGAATTCCACCCAAAGAGAAAAACGAGACGTAGAACAACATAGCTATGCAAGAGGCCCACGATAAAAAGACTTATCTAGGGATAGCTTTGAAATATTTATAAACAAGTGTACCATTACTGAGGAGAGAAGGAATACTATAAACAACAGGGTCATATTGTAACTTTAATTAAAAAAAATGCTAAATAGCTGAAATACCAAAGGAACATCTTTAAAGGGGCTTTAGAGGTGGGAAGGCATAGTTGGGTTTTTTAAACAACTATAAATGCTCTCAGACTTGTACTGGGACGAGACAAGAGTGGCATCTAGTGGCTTGCACAGTTATGGTACTTACTCCCATTGAACAGCTGGGATATGTTCCAGACCTTTTCTACAGTATTCATTACAATCGTCTGGGCTATAATTGAGTATCTGGTGAGTATCTTGCTAGCAAAAGTTGAGGAGCTGGAAGAAAGGTTAGCATGTAAAGGAATAAGAAAAGAGGTGTTATTCTGTTTGTCTGTGCTTTGTTAGCTCTTAGCTTAGAATCAAGTAGATGGGAATTTTTTGTTTTAAATCTGGCAAGAAGAAATTCCACGTTTTTTAAGAAAATATTTAGTATAGCTATAGGACTAATAGTGATCTGATCTTTATATATGCACATGTTTGGTTACCACTGACTTCCAACTATAAAGAATTTTAACAAAGCACTTACATACATGATACACATTTGGTGACATTTTCCAATATTTACTTAATATTCTTTTATGATTTGCATATTTTTGCTGTGAAAATATTGGAAATAAGTTCCCCAGTTGGAATTTTGGAAATTCTTTATGAGAGGAGACAGTGTATTTGCAGGAACAGATTTCCTGAAAGTCACTGAGATCCCCTGGGCAAGACCACTTTTTTGCAGAGGAAAAGGGTAGAGCATTACGGTATTAGGGAGACTTGATGAGTTCTTGATCCAGGTTCCATTTTAATTATATATTATTAATCATTTTGCAGTTGGAAGAATCTAACATTGTCTATGTGTAACTAATTGGGAACTCATGTTTTTTAAATTAATGTGTAGTTTCATTTACAATGTGGGGTTGAACTGAAAATACACAGCACTAGAGAATAAGATTTAGTTCACAGTTGAAAAGTTGTTCCTCTAGAAGAGCAAGTAAACAGGAAATTAAACTGTATTATATTCCAAAATTATGTGACACACTACAGACATTGGTGACTTACCAAATATCATCACTGAAAAAGCCATTTAAGTAACCTAATCTGCTTACTATTTGAAGTTCTTATCTTTTTGAAACTATTCTCTGATAGTAAAAATAATTTATTTTACTCTGCACCACACAACCCTAAGTATATACTAATTGATATTACTGTTTATGACTAGGATGGCAAAGAAAGTGAATGTTACAAATGCTGTTACTACTATTAGCAGTTCAGAACAGCATGGGAGGAAGATCTGAATTGCAACCGATGTCACACACAAAGCCATTAAGCTAATATTTATATTTAACTTATATTTAACAGAATTGAAGCGTTGAATGTTAATACAGATGTAAGCAATGACCTTATTTAAAATGTTTTAAAATGTATGTAACATGGAATAAAATACAAATGGTGTGTGGTAGCAATTCATCACTTTGGAGTTCAGCTTACCAAATTGCCTATATGCTTCAGAAACAATTCATTTTCAGATTTTAAACTAAGTTAAAAATTCAGGTTTTAAAACTGAAATACAAAATTATTGCAGATTTTTAGAAAGTACTCTGATTCTGCCAAATATTGACAGTTACCAAGTCCAAACAGCAGGTTTTGGTGTTTTTTTCCCCTAAACTTCTGGTTAATAAATATCACGCTGGTTTAATATGGCTGGTAATGTGAAAGCTGACTTACAATACAGCAAATGAAATTTGTTGGCACAACTTGCCATAATTATAAGCTTTAACTATAGTCCTACTCTCAAGTAAAGAAAGCTTAAAATAAGGGAAAATGCAAAGGGTTAGCTGTTACATTATCTGACTATAATGTGTACTTCTATGTAGTATTTCTAACAGACATCACTAATTTAATACTAATATTCTAGCTATTAAGTTTCCTGTATCTGTCCTTTGAGTATTTAAAAGACAACAGCTGTATCCCTTTTTGAAACACCCACAAAACTCAAAATCTAAATTAGCTTTTAAAAATGTATTTATTTTCCCCATGTAGCCCACCTATACACACTAGATAATTCATCAGACCTTCCCTGTAACCTTTTGGTTAGGACAGGTTGTGTGTCCAAGTTACAGTACAGCTAAGTGGCAATTGAATCGCACTACTTATTTGTGTAAGTAAAGAACAAGCAGGAGTTTGAGATATGAAGCTGAACTCAGGCATACTAGCTGCACACACCATCACATGCATGCATGCAAAGTAATCCCTGCTGCAGAGTTTTTCATCTAAACACAAGCAAAGAGACTTATACAGATAGGCAGGAGCCATCAGAAAATAATTAGGTAATACTGATCATGAAGATAAGCAAGACTTCCAAATCGTCAACCACCTTATCTGCCATCAGTGATTTGGGGGATGGAGAAATAGAGGATCATTTGTTGAAAAAGGACGATCAAAAAGAAAGAAAAAAAATGTTATAAAAGTGAAACATCTGAAATACAAAAACAGCCAACTCCCATCTGTAATCACCCGTGAAACCCAGAAACAATGGTTGTACAGATCGGATCTCCAGCAGCGTTGTCTTTTGCCAACTCCACTAAGCTGAAGGAACTGACCATCTGCAGAGATGTGTACAATACCTGCCCTGAATGTGTGAATAACCGCTTTTGTTGAAGAGGTGGAGACGTGCTTTTAGTTAACGCAAGACAGTTCAACCGTTAAAATGTTACTAAACCAATTGTATATCAATATACATTCTGGTATCACGGCAGTTACAGTTCAGCGTGTAGGGTAACAATAATGGAAAACAGAACTTGCCATTATGTATCATTAAAGTATAATCAATTACAGGAATCTGTTAGTGCTTCCCTTCAGAGAATCAATCATGAGGAAACACAATCTACTTAAATGTGCAGATAACAAATGGAAATGATTTTTAAAACAAGGTGATTTGGTTGAAAACATTTTTGAAGATAAACTTTAGCAGATTTCCTGACCTTATTTTATTAATGGAAAAGTCAAAATAAACAAAAATGTTAGCTTTATATTCCAAGAATGGAATATGAAGGTCCCTATTAAATCTGGGCCTGGAGCATGCATTTTCCAGCCAACATCCAAGACTGCATTTTCTGTATTCATCATTATATATTTGTGTGTATATACAATGATGTCACTGTTTATGGCTCTATAAAGTCCAATTCAAAAAACGCAGTTTTTATACTGCCTTTCTGGAGTTCACTTACATACAGGCTGAGGTGCAACATTCACGAAATTCAGAAGTTAATGTCAGGGCTTAGCTGGAAAAAAAGAGCATGAAAGCGAGCATGGGGTGAGCACACTTAGCACTCAAGGAGCTAGGCAACCATGGTAAAAGCTAATGAAACCATCAGACATCCTCAGCTGTGCACCAGAGGATTTGTCACCACAGAAATGCAGTACCAGTCAAAAGCAGAGCTGAACTGCAGTCTGAAAAGAACGGGCAAGACAACAAGTGAAACCATTTTGTATCCTATAAATTCTTTCCCTGAGTCTGTCCAGATTTACCCTGATATACCAGGATCACTCATGGTTTACCCAAGTACCATGGGTATGTATCACCCACGTAAGACAAAACTGAATTAGTTGAAACGCTTTGGACTTGACAACAATCCCACTCCCCAGTTTTGTCTTCTCACGCATAAAGGGAAAACAGGAAGATGAGGTGAAAGCCTGTGTTGGAGTAAGATGAAAGGAAGTCCCAAGTGCTACTGGAAAGTACTATCCTTTGATTACAGGGAAAGCAAGCAACCTATATAAACCTGTATTGGCAGGATTGCAAGGGGTCCTTCTTTAAAACTGCTCCATCTCCATCTTGTATCCTTCACTACTTTCTTTCAGTAGAATCTCCTTCACTACCATTCCATTTCTCCAAAAGCCCAGAGGAACACGGGTGCTGCCAGGACGTTGAGAGGTCAAGGACTGGGACATTATTTGGAAGAAACATATAGCAAGATATTTACCAAGAGACCACAAGAAATTAAGAAAAAATAAAAATCCATTTTATTTATCTATGGGAATAACTGTGGAGGATAATTGAGCTGCTATTTTATGGAATTCAGTGCAGAACTTGGAGCAAAAATGACAAACATTTGGGGATTCAAATATTTTTCTAGTACATAGTACACACGCTGATTTTCTGAATTTCAATTAATCTTTAAGAGATCTCCTATTCTATAACCTGTAATAGATCCCAATGAACATAGATCCCATAAAATCTACAGAAAACTGCAATTCTGAGAGATGGAATGCAGTAGGGAAAGGCAGCAGTTATAGAATTTGAGTAATTTTTCATAACAGCACCATCTTATATTTCACATCCTTACTATGCCTTTTCATATCATTGACATTTTAGAGGTAGTTAAAGCGTGGAAATTTGGGTCCTTCTAGAAGACCAATAATCACTTGACCTCTGGAGAGCTATTTCAATAGCCATTTACCTGTACAGGAATTTCAGTAACAATGGGGACAATTTTCAAAAGGCAACATAAGATTTACCCCTTCACTAAGAGGTGTGCACTTAACTTTGAACATCTCTATCTCCATCATTAATAAGTGACACCAACACAGAAATACTTCATGGGACTATTAATTTCCGAAGGATTTGCAGGAAACAGCTGGATCCCCAGGTACTATACCAATGCACTAGAAGATGCGACACTTGTGTGAGGGAAAGATTTACAGAGATCTGAAGTGGCACATGGTCTTAGGAAAAATAGTACACAGCTTGCTATGAAAGATCCTCAGCTAACAGCCAGACACTATGCTGAATGCAGGCAAAAACGTCCAGGGCAGCAGACTGTATGTTGCCAATGGCAAGACAGCAAAGATGTGTCAGGGTAGCCCACCCTTCCACAGAGCAGATTCCCAACTGCTGCCACAGCCCTCTGCTGCTTCTACCATGGGGGTAGAATCCCAAGTGGGAAAGGGGAAATCGAGCTGGACACCCTGGTGAGAAGGGAAGTGTGACAGAAAGGAGAGAAGACCATGCAGTCTGTGGCAAGGTTTAAATCTAAAATATGAAACAAAATGTAACATTAAATCAAATTATTTTTATTGTAATGTTGCCTTTTTTAATGAAACACAAACAAAAGACTTCTTTAATTTTGGCCTCTATGAGCTCTCAGGGAACCTGTCACCAATTTTTCCAAGCTTTTCCCATATGCAAGTACATCCTCTATTTTTTATTTAATCCATTTATCTATTGCACATTGTTACAATACCCCTGGGTCTGATCTTAGACATGGCCTATGGTCTTCCATCAGGAGTTTGGGGGCGTTATTTGTTTGACTGGTTGGGGGGTTTCTTGTTTGTGTCTTGTTGGTTTTTTTAAGCAGGACATCTCCCACAGCATGACCCCCAAAACCAGTGATAAAGATGTGCACATACATATACATATATACACAAGGTCGAAATGCAGAATTCTAAAAAATATTAAAACAAATACTAAACTACACATGTATATGGATATGCATTATTATTTCATACCATCAGTCATGATCAGAACTGTACTAGCATGCAAAGTACAGCTCAGAAGACCATACTTCTAAGTCTGAATGTTTTTTACACATTATAGATTTGTCATGTTTTGAAATGTTCAAATTTTAAATTAAAAAGACCTGAAAGCCATTCACTGTGGCCTTTGACATGGATCTATTGTGGTTTGTGCTATTACCCGTTATTCACAGAAAAATAATTGCTTTCATTTTTCCAAATAATTTAAAAAAAACCCTGAGTTTAAAAGTCACCAGTGGCTACTTTACAAGCAGAAGCTTTCAACTGTTAAACAAATATGCAAGCATCCCTTTATGATAAAAAAACCCATAGCTCACTGAATTCAGACAAATCCTGTATATTATGAATCGACCAACCACATGATTGATGAAATGATGCGTGAAAACAGCAGCAGAGGCAAAATAACCTACTTGAACCCAGAGAATTTTCAGACAATAATCATTACCAGCTTTAATTAACTTCAGCACAAAAGTGGGGGCTCCTTCTGTTTCAAGTTAATAAAGCTCAAAACACAGACACTACAATTAGAGACAAAGAATTAAGTCTAAAACAAGTTTTGTTTTGGGTTGAAATAATGAACTTGGTATTTTAATTTTGTAGTCAGCAATTGTGTGAGATTCAGAAACAAAGAAACAATATATGCGATTGAAATGTTAAGGTGCCGATGTAGCCGGTTTTCGTTCTTTCTTACAAGCCAAAAGCAAGAAAGTACCTTGGGTTTTTTTTCCCCACAATAATTAGTACGTACAAAACCCTGGAAATATTTCCACTATCATCATCTAAGATTTACTCACTTTCATACTACACAAGTCAGAAATGTCATCTCATCTAAAGTTATGAACTGCTTGGTGACTTCTATCTTGCCTTTCTCATACATATTCATTCAACCTGTAGCTATAATACTTCTATCTTCATTTATGATTATTTTTGTGTAGCAAATATGCTGCTTTCTCAAAAATGAATGAAGCTACATTATTTCTACCCTTTTCAATAATTTGCCTATTCCTAAAAACCAGGTTGAAAGAATATATGACCTTAATCTCATCACCAAGCACCTCCAAAAAAAAAGAAAAAAGCACAAAAAGAGAAAAGATGGTCTGCCATTTATTTATCTCATTTATAGTTTATTAAACCTAAAGATAATAGGAAAAAGGTGGAAAAAGGCAGAGAATGTCTGTGCTGTAGTATCAGATATCACTGCTTATTACTGGCTATCTGCCTAGTAATCATAAATCCGTAGGGCAATATTCTAAAATCTTTTGCTTCTCAGGTAGGTGTGAGCCAAAAAGAAAAAAAAGTTTAATTTTCTACGAAGAGCAGAAAACAGCAAGCACAGCACAATTGGGTACCAGGATGCATAAATATTCCTGATTACAAACCCTTTCACATAAAGCAAACAGGAAGAGTTTGTAGCTAACAGTGTGTACATCATGCAAAAGGTATCTCTGTCCCAAAAGATAGATATCACATAGACTATGAATGAACTGCTCCAATAAATTATATTATTCCTCAGAGGGGAAAGGAGAGCAATGTTATAAACAGTGACTTTAGAAAAGTGAGAACAATAGGGTATTGAATTTTGCAAGAGTGAATTAAGGATCTTTTTTTTCCTGCAGGAGAGCTCAGTACCATTAACCAATGAGCCTTTTAAATAAAAACATTAACTCCAGCACTGTTTGCTCCTCTAAACACCTTAGCTCTTGTCCCTTCAACATAATAGAAACTAAAAGCAGACACAAAATGCATATAAGTACGTACAGAATTAAATAGCTATTTCAAATAGATTCTTTAAAACATGCTTTCCAGACTCTTCAGAAAGCATGTGGCTCTGGGCAAAACGTGCATGTCAAACACACAGCTTTGATGATAGACTGTGCTGTGTATGTTTGGTGTACTAGTCTTAACAAATCAAAAAACAAAGACCTGTACATCACCTCCTCTTTGTGCTGTCTTATACATACTGAACATCTACAGATAAAGGAAAGCTAAACCAGAGCAGCATTTTTCAAAAGGCACCTTGATAGGATCAAAATCCTCAGAACTGCCACTTGCCTTTGGCATCAATTTAACACAGGAGAATCATTTTGTTAAAAACATTCACCAAGATCTTGACAGAACTAAAGGAGCGTAACAAGTAAATCTGACTCTCGGTGTAAAACTGCTCAGCACTGAGAGTAAGGCTGCTGCTGGCCAGGTAATAAGCACAGGGGTCAGAGTTCAAGGCACTGAATACCTGACCTTTTCTTCAGACAGAAAGCTAATAGCTAATTAGAAAGCATTATGAGAAGGTGACAAACTTTCCTTCTTCCTGAGAGCAATGATCACTAATTTCTCGGCCACAGGTATCAACAGGCAAGTCAAATAACTCTACACTATGAGACAATTTTTAATCCCAAATTCCTGTTTGCTATCGCCAATATGCCAAACATTAAACATTGGCAACTCTAACTTCATCTTGCATCATAATTTCTCCTTTTCTCTGACACTTAGCTGCTTTCTTGGTTAGAATTGGAAATTGATAGTCCCATGAACTACAGACGTTTTTAGACACATCATTTCCGGCTGCTCTGACAATGATGAGATGAGTTTCTCTGAGGTTTATGGTAATCTTGGGGATCATATGTTTTCAAATCACACTGTGATATTTTTTCTCATCACCTATGCAGTGCTCCTCCCTCACTCCCTGCACATATTTGTTTTGCCCAACTTCTCTGAAACCCATTTTTAAATGGCATTTGAATGTTACCTGCTTTTATTCTCTCTGAAGTTTTATTTTATTTTAGAATGAAGATTATATTTTACTGTTTATATAATTGCCTAACCTGACATAGAACAGGATGGAGGAAAGAGGGGTTTGTCTGTTTATTTAAGCAGCTGAAAATTATTTCTCCCTTTTAGCCTCACTATAAGTAAAGGTAACGGTTTTAGAGAGATTTGCAAAAAGACTACTGTCACTACTACTGAAACACAGAGATATTAACACTTTACAGCTTTGCTTTTACAGATTATTATTTCTCCTTCTCCAGCCTTTTTTTGCCTGCACTTCGCAGTCTTCTGACACCTAACTTTACTGCATTGTTTCTGCTTCTTCTGCATCCTCCACAATCCTTTCACAAACATCAGTTTCCCCTTGCTTTACTTAACTCTTTCTGCCTACTCTATCACTGCCCAGATCAGTGGACCTGGCATCCAAGAGGAGCTCATCTTCCTAAAGGACTGTCTGCTTTGAAATGCAGGGACAGTCACCAACTTCTCAATTATAAATTGTGGCATGCCTGGATTGGGTGCTATTTTAACTGTGTGGAAAGGCAATCACATTGGCAGAAGCTGTTCTGGTTTGGACATTTTTTAAAGGAATGCTAGGCATTTTGAAAAAGAAAATTTTTTTGAAGCCTGAAGTTCTTGCAAGCTTACATTCACCCTCAGCTTTGTATGAGAACTTTCAATCTAATTTTGAGGCTGCAGCATTAAGTATTGTTATTATTTTTCTGCTAAAATTCCATTTCATAATGTCTCTCTTTTTTTTTCTTCCTCCCCTCTCCCCATCCCCTGAAAGTTAATGTATCTGTTTTCATTTGACTGGCTCCTTCTGGTAGATCATTATCCCTTTATCTAAACAATACTAGCTTATTCTACCTGTTCTATTGGAATTAGTTAAAAAATTGCTTTGCAAAAACAATAAAAGAAAGAATTTGGTGCTCTGCAATCATTATTTTAATGAGAGCTTCTGTTTTACTTATAAACTTACCCTGTGAATTTATGTGAATATGGAAGAATCTCAGTTTTTATTTATTTTATACATGCCTCTCTTCTTATAGATGCTTATGAAGACCATAAAAAGCAGCCTGGAAATACTTAATAGTTTGAGCATGGGAAAGGAAAAACTGTATAGATGTATTATACATATGTAAATGCTTTCTGTTCCATCTTACTATTGTTGTTAGACCTGAGCTGTGATTCTCCATGGTTTTGGAAAATACTTTTTCTTTTTTGCAGAATCATGCCAGAGAGGAAAAGACCTATACTGCAGTTGAAATCCATCCTCTGAATCAAGCAAAACAGAAACTCAGACCAAGGCTTCTGAGATCCAAAATGACTGCCCCATCCACCAGGCTTTTCTGAGCAAAGTGTCTCACAAGCCCTTCTGCTGCAGTTGCTTCACATCATATAAATAATTTAATATTCACTAGAGAAGCAACTTGAGCAGGCTTCTCATTAGCCTAACTGAGAGCCCCACCTATCTGATTATGAGTTGTTCTGAACTGGTAGTTCCCCTTGCTCAGAAAAAACTTTGGGGTTTCTCAATGTTTAATCAGAGAACATGAAATTCTGAAACACTCATGGGATGAGAAAGCTATTTCCTTTTCATTTCTGGTAGCAAGAAAGCATAATAAAGGGACAACTAAATATAAAAGGAAAAATATCAGGAAGACAAAATATATGTGCTCAGTTATGCAGCTCTTTGACAACACCAGGTTTCAGATTTCTGTAATTATTTACAGCAGATATCTCCAAAAACCACTATGTCCATATCTGATGGGTAGAACTGAATTTATGGTGTGTTCTTCAGTGTGTTCTTCACATGCTTCAGATAACAATTGCTATCACAAGAGACAGGGAGCAATAAATCCATAACTGTCTGGAAACTACTTCAGGTAGTTGTTTAATGAGTCTAACCTGTTAAAGGTACCAAAAGGATGAGTCCTATAACTGCAGTCAGAAGAATCAATCTCTAGAACTCTGGGCCAAACTCTCTCAGAAACGAAGCATGTTATTTGAAACAGCAAAGTCAGACCATGGCTCCCGATTCCTTTGTTGTTGATCCCAAAGTAGATAGAGCAGCTATTGAACTAAAAAGGCAAAGTACTACTGTTCATTTTTGATGGCTCTCTGATGTAGGACAGAACGGCACAAAAATAACAGACAATTATTTATAGTAGAGAAATAAAGAATTTGCTGAAAAATCAGGTCCTGCATCTCTGCTTCTGAGACAGCAAGTTAAGCTCTGCATTTCTGTGCTTAGCTATGAAACTCACTCTTGTCCTCAGAAGTTACAAGCACACAACAAAACTGTTCTAGTAATTTGCATTTGATTTGTTTCTAACTATTCAGAAAACTAAGTAACAAGTCTTCTGCAGGTCCTGGCAGCATTTCTATATCATGGCTGTATCTAAATTATGCCTTCAGTTGGATGAACATAACGATATAGAAGAACCTGTTGCAGTATCACAAGTGTTAGAGGGACACGAAGAGGAATCCCTTGAGAGCAGGTCCTGTGTGAGGCACCCTGGGGAAGAGCTCCAGAGGCAGATCTTACAACTGAATAAACTATGATGTTTCCAGGGTTTGTATCTTCTATTGCACTTCAGATTGGTACTAGATAATAATCTCTTTCTCTTACCTTACCACAAGCTACAGGTACACTGTCCATATCCCATCCAAATATAGCTGAGAGCACTTTGGTCAGCAAATTATTTCAAAGAAAGTCTAAAAAGGAATTTAGGATGTCAGATCTCATATTAGGTATCCAGGTTTCTAGATTTCTGATTTAGAAAGTAAGCAGCTTGGATAAATAATCCATGAAGCACATCAGATGCTCAATTGCTGTTTCAAATGCACTTTTCAAAAAGTCATTTCAATCACTGGTTTGGAGTGCTTGGAATCCAACAGAACTTCTTTTACCATTGTGGATGTTCAAGACCCTGCAAGAGCCGATTTCAATCTTGCGGTCATTATTCGAACAGCCAGAAAAACATTAATACCAATAGACTGTAAATCTAGTTATTGTGTGCCTCATTCAGAACTAGTGAGATAATAAATATGCAAACAGACTTTTCTCTTTTCTGAAATACTAACATGAAAGTAATGCATGTGTTATAACACATATAAAGGAGTTTAATAAGATTATGTAGAATAGCTATTCTCAATTATCTTTTGTCCTTGTATTTTCCAGTAACTGGTATCAATGTAATTACTATTTTATTATTTTTAATTAAATACATAATAAAGTAATAATCCATCATTATAATTTTTGCATAGTATCATTATATTAAACAAACATTTAGGTCAGAATTTTTTAGAAAAGGTAGAAGCGATTTAAGTTATGCTTTCATGTCTGTATTTAAGCTCTGGACCTAGCTGTGGAATTTCAAAATTACTAGAAGTCAGGCAGCGTCCCCTGAAATCCACTAATATTAACAGTTGCAGGATTAGACCCAGAAGCTGTAGAGTTTATGAACTGGACTAATTCTGTTCCCCAGGCCTCTTTTGCTATTTATGCTTTCTCCTAAACCTTTGAATTCTCACCTTTTGTAAACTTTGAAGAAATCATTAAATATGTATAAAACAGTACATTGTTCACCTGTGTAAACCACTGGGGAAAAAAATCTTCAGATATCCACCTGCTGATTTTACAAGATCTTTTTCTGTACCAAAAATATGTACCCTAAGGGTAAGGATGAGATTTTTTTAAGGACACAAAATGCACGAGAGTTAATCACTACCAAAATCCGGCAGACAGGTACCTAACTGGTATCGGTTTTGAAAACCTTTTTCTTAAGAGTCAGTCATAGAGATCCAAAAAAATTATTAATGAAAAGCAGCCTTATACCATTACTTTTTTTATTCCACTGAATTAACTTTAGAAATAATCTTCAACAAAATTAATCCTTTCCTAAAAATTGTTTGATTAATCCTCATCTAGTCTTCTGACATAAAGCTGAAATATGGTCAAGATTTCCTACTTGAACCTCTCCGATCTTACATAGAAAATGAAGCTACAACAATCCAAAAAGAAAATATCTAGTAATTCAGGTGACATCAACTGTGCACTAGCTTGGATTCTATTAAAAAGAAATAACCTTGCTTTTTTATTATCACATCACACAGAGAAAACTCAGCTGGAATGTAAGGCAAGTGAACTAATGAACTTAATTAACACGCAGAAAATAAAAACTACCCTGCCAATGTGTATGTATAATGAAACCATTCAGCAAATGAACCAGTATCCATAATGAAAATTTTTATTAATTCTTCCTGTCATTGGGGTCAGAAGCATGAAAACTGGGTAGGAATGAAGTATTACAGATCTTTATTGATTCTAAAATTTACTATGTAAGAAATAGAGTGGAAGTTGCTTTTACTGCTCCATTGAGAACTCCAGCATCAGTACTGCTGCTGAGCGTCCACCTCCTGAGATTATTGAAAACCAGAAATAATACAACACTATGACAGTATTTCTGTGAACAAGGCAGTTCACATCTTCGGAAGCACATACCCAAGCACAAAGGAAATAAACCACCAGGAGGCAAAATTTCAGTTAACAACAATTATAAGTTATTTGATTTTATTTTTTTTTTAAAGATTGTTTCCTAACAGAAGATGTTACCTTCTTTTTTATCTTTTCCTTCCAAAATTTTCTCTGGCAAGCAACTAAGTCCACAAAACAGAAAGATGGCTGTAGAATCACTTCAAAACCTATAACATCCAATACTGTTGCTGGGTCTTTACTTGGCTCCTATACTAATTTTTTTTCCATCCTGTTAAAGCCACAGAATCAGGAGGAAGTACTTTATTTTAAGAGAGGGAAGCACAATGTCCCCTATAAAGCAAGATGAGCGATTGTTTAAGCCTATGGAAACATTGTGACAAGGCAACTTGCTGTAGCAATACAAATGGTAATTGGGAATATAAGATAAACTATTAGGCATGATTAAATTCCACTTAGCAACAACTTGAAGAGTCTTTAAAAACACAGAATAACTTGAAACCATACTCACCAGGTGAGAAAACCCTGGATTGAATTAAAGGTTCAAATATAAGTAACAATTAGAAGGTTATTTTCTCATAAATTGTTAAAACCGCAGCTCTTAGTTCGCAGCCCTAACACAAAGAAGAACTTCCCAAAGTCCGGATGCTGCATGGCAAATCTTTAAAGTCAGCTCTCACTGATTCTTAGTTTAGCCATTACTCAAACATGCAATATATAATGCTGATGAGTTAAACGTCATATCACCCTTTATGATTTATTTCTTTCAATTCACTAAGAATTTTATTCATGTTTATAACTACAAGGTGTATGCTGGTGATGCCAATAGATTCAGTTCAGGGATAGATAGCTGAGTGCTTAGACCATTATACAGCATTACAGTATATTGATTGGAATGCCTATAGAATAGCTAAGGACAAAACTAATAATGTTACTAAGAAAAATGCCCAGAAGGGAACAGGACTAGCCTAACCAAATAATATAGTTTCAGCATTGCAGAGAATACCAGCAGTCTAAAAGATGAACTTTCCCCGTTATTATTTTCTTTAAGCTGGTGTTTTTCACAGTCAATAAAAATATTAATACAATTTTATTTCTCCTTTATATCATTTTTATGTACAGACACAATATTATCTATACTGTCCTCAAGACATAGAAAGTGAGGTTGGACCAATAAAAAATCACAAAAGCACTTTCTTTATGCGCTCAGTTTCCAGAATATCTGAACACAAAGAGCGCAGATGGATGCTGTAGCACATGCCACTAATTCAAACCATTTAATCCTGGCTTCCACACATCCGCCAAGACAATACAAATGCCAAAAAATTCCTTTGATAGCAGAATTACATACACTGTATATTACATAAGTCTTCTGTCCCCCTCCACTTGAATGTACATTATCAAATCTTTTTCGCCATTATTTTATAATTTATAATATATTTGAGCAGATGGTATTATGAGATTTTTGATAAAGAACAACAATCACACAGCAAGGGTTGCAAAGAGGTCGCTATAACCAAGATTAACAATTGATTAGCTTTAATGGACCGTGACAGTAATAAACAACAGAGCTCTACACAAAGATTTGATTGCCCTGTTAATGCTGCTGACACAAATGGCTTTTAACTGGCTTCCTGAAAGTGTTAATATCTTCAAAGCCTCGGCAAATGAAGGACTTTGTCAAAGTGAGAACTATCCTGCAGTGAAGAAGCACTTACTGTAGACCTCTAAAAAATCTTCTGTAAAGTGTGTTTCTGATTTATTCAAACAATAGATCCCATTTCTGTAAGGCTTAAAGTTCAAAAAAATAAAATGCAGCACACCTCCTCAAGGCTGAAATGTAACAGATCTTTAAAGCATTTGAATACAGAAACCAGCATCCACTGAATACAACAATAATCTGAATTATCACCTTCAGTGCACTCATTTTGTCCTTACTTCAACATAGGCTGATAGATCTAAGTAACACAGCCTTCAAAATTGTTTTGTTGGGGATTTTTTTGGTTTTTTTTTATACTTAGCTTTTAAAAGTCCAGTCTATTTTTTTCCTTTCTGCACAGAAATCAGTAATTCACATGATATTTTCATTAAAAGAAAATGTTTTCAGATTACTGGAAGTAACCATGGTAAAATCTGAAAATAGAACTTAGAGATCTGTGTATTTCTTAGATACATCTATGGGAAAAAGTATACAGAAGATGACTCTGTTTCCCTTAATGCTTAAGCTCAAAATTTAAATAGATATAGGGCAATTATTCACTAAAGTGTTTAAAATTAAATCTAGATGGAGACAAAGTAAACAAAACTTCACCTAACATGGCATTCAAGAAACCAAGGATATAGAAATTCATTACAGATAAGGAGGCATTTATTCAGTTAAGAATTGAGTAACACTTCAAGTTAAATTTCCCAATTTTAGGTTAAGATTACTTGGTTTCTAAATTAACTTTTTTTTTTTTTAATTGTGCATCTTAAGCAAAGGTTTTCTTTTAAACTTTTTTTAACTGTGAACTGCCATAGTGCTTCTCCCTCCTACATTATTCCTCAAGGCAACATTTTGAGACAATAATGGTATGACTCTAAGGGCTTCTAGGTAAGAGAAAAACTTGTCTGCTCTAGATATGGATCCAAATACAAACCATTTCCACAAACCAAGGTCATACTAATCCCATCCCTGTGGGTCTCACCCCATCTGCAAATTCAACTCTCTATAGAACAATTCCTTGTCAGTACACTGCAAGGATGAAACATGTTGCTAATTACTGTGTTTAAAAATCTTGACCTAAGTAGACATGCAGGGAATTTAAATGAAATCTCTTAAAATCCACTCGCTTGGTCTCCCAACATACAAACACTAAATACATAATCTGTCAAAATACTGAGCCAGCCTTCATTAATTCCATTTTCTGTAATCAGCATCCTTCTATTACTCAACATGCTTGGCTTTCTACAGCAGTTCTTCAAGCAATCTATAGTATACCCTGATGATAAATATTTAAGAAACTATTAATTACCTGTAAGTCAGCATCAAACTCATGTTTCAGGTAAGCATCTTCTGCAGCTTCAACAAGACGCTGAAAAATAAAGAAAAAAAGAAGTGTATTTTTGAAATAATGGATAACATCTTTAAATTCAAGTGTTCCTTCCAGTAAAAAAACAGAGATTGTTTGGGAATTGTGTAATTCACTGTCACCACATGATATCTGCTATGATACTTCGTAGAACAGAAATAAATGATACAGATAAACCACACCAAAACAAAAATCACACATGCAAAAAACCCCAACAAAAACAACAAACCACCAATTTTTTTAAACCTTCAGCATCCAGGATTGCTGGTACAAAACTCTCAAACCAGCTCATCTACTAATAAAGAAAAAATAAAGAGTAATTATTTTTTTTCCCCCTATTAGTGCTCAGCACCCTGAGGCTCTTATTCTGATACTGATTTTTGAAAGAACACAAAGTAAAGTTGCTTTCACATTGGACTTTATTTTGCACATGGAAGCTCTTTTCAAATCTTTCTTAAAATTACAATAGGACGTATTTCCTTATAAGCCCTTGATTGCAAGCCACTGAAATTAAAAGGAATTTCTAAATAACACACCAAATAGAAAAGATTAGCAAAACAGAGACTAGGTTTATGCAGCAGATTTGAAGTGTTATACATGCTAACTTCATATAGTGCATAATCACAAGAAGATTTTTCTGCAACTACAGAAGTAATATTTACTGAATAACAGCAATTCAGTGGTATTTTTTTTTTCCTTTTAATATCCAGAAGTCCCTGTAGTAGTTATTGTTCCTTCTGCTAAAAAAAAAAAAAAAAGATAAAGGGTGGTTGCACTAAAACACAGCTACTTGAAAACCTAATACTTTATAGGGGTTTGCTGCAGACATTCTCTGTGAAAAGACATTATATCCTTGCTAAGGTCTTGTTGAAGACTCTTTAAAGTTCTGAATATTTTAACTATGGAAGTAATGCTCTCTAGTTTTTATTTAATCTACCTGAATACACATATTTGTACAACCCCAACTTAACCTAATAATAACCTGTCACAGAATACTCAATGTATTATTTTTATTTTCTTTGATCTAAAAGACACTGGTATATTTTCAAGTATTTTTGTCTTGTGAAGCAAGTGAGCTACAGGCTCCCATTAATGATACAAGGAGTGGGAAGCATGCACACATTTGCTTCCGTTTTCAGAACTGTATGCACTTTCATCAAGTCTTTGGATATAAATCAAAATGGAATCGGAATTCATATTGATTGCTATACAGTTTGAACTATAATGGAAACTGAACCAAGAAAAATATTTCTGGTTGCCAATTCAGAATAAATGATTCAACAAAAACCTGACAGTTTAAGGTAGAGCCTCACTGGTTACAAGGAAGATTTGTGTTCACTGAGGTCTGCAAAGCAGCAGCATGTCAGAGCCTTCCCTTCCACACCTCTGTCTCATCACACAGCTTACCCACAGGTGAGCACAAGCTTCAATAAACCCTCAGCCCTCTGCTGGGCTTCTGCACCTTCCCTGGAGACCCAAGTGGGAAGGTTTTTTATACCTTTTCATTAGTGCAGAGTTACAGATCCCACATATTTGATTAAAAACTGGAAACACTACTGATGCCAAGGTTGATAGGGAAGAGCAAGAGAATGCAGATGAAGTCCACCTTCCTAGAGCCCCATGCTGTGTGCACATCCCTGCCAATTGACCATGTCCACCTTCAAAAGTCTTGTCCCATGTAAACCCAGCTGGTTGTAGCAAACCTTTTTGACCTAATCCAGAGCTGAACCAAAATGGTTCCAATACTGGGCAAATCAGAACTGAACTGAAAAATGTTAACAGTTCACCTTCCCACATACACAGGTGAGAGAACCCAACAGCTAATGATGTATCACAGCATCATGCAGGAGGGGAAGCCATGGAAAAAAAATTTCAAATGAAACAGTGAAGTTTTGTGGAATTGTTCCTTCTGTTCCCATACTGTATGAATAGTAGCAAAACCAGACCTTGCCGTTTGAAAGGGTATCAAATATTAAGTTGACCCACAAATTTTTTGCATTTCTAATTTAAAAATGGAAGTAACACAAATTAACTGTTCTGAGGGGAAGCCTTGCAGCAACTGAAACAAATTCTTAAACATTTGACTGGTTTCAGAAGTCCATCTTTAGAACACTAGTGACCCACTGAAAGTATTTTACAAATCTACCCCTCATTTTTCAAGTATGAAAAAGGCTTTTTATGAAATAACTAATACAGTGCATTTCTTCGATGTGTACTCCTTTATATTAAAACCACAGTTGCATTACAAGTCTGTGCACACCTAATAGAAAAGATCATGACTGATGAGTTTGAGAGGAAAAAAAGTGAAAGCAGGGTCAAAAAAAATTCTTCATATAGAAATACAAGAAAAAGGGAAACATGGTTTGGTTTTTCTTTTTTTTTCTTTCTTTTGTTTGTTTCTTGATTGTTTTTTCGGGGTGGGTTTGCTTGGTTTTTTCTGTGCTGAAATATTTACTCACTCACCAGAAGAAAAAATATTATAGTATTTCATGAGATACCAGTGCCTAGATATTAGGACCTGGCAGGCTAGAAAAACAATTCATGGCTTCTTACATAGTTTGTATTGATCCCAATGTGTTTCAATTACAATTTTGCCTCAGCTAAGTAAACTTAAACTAAGATTTATTCCCACTACCCCCCTCCCTCCACCCCCTGATCCCCCCACTTCCCCTCCATAAGAAATAACTAGAGAAGCGTAAGATGGGTAATACTAGTAACATCTGGTATGGAGAGCAGCTCAGAAATTAAAAGTACTGATTAGTACTTTATTGATTTATTCATTAAAATTTCAGTTATGTCTGTTCTTTCAAAAATAAAATGTTACATACATTTTAGCAACATTCTCTATAGGAAAGAGAACAACAAAGTGAACAACGTATTGACACATTTTTCCTTGCCAACATGGACACAAACACATGTGCTCTACATGCTTCACCCTCACAAATCTCTAAGAAAATAAGAATTTTGGTACACTGAATGTAGACAACGCAAGCAAATGCTGCATTTTCTATGTAATGGTTCTTAACCACAGTTTACCTCAAATATCACAACATCATTATGGAGACTGTGAGAAATCTGGGAGACCTACAGAAAAGGTAAGCCAGCAATAAGCCTAAACCCACAAAAATAACAGTAGTGGATATACACAGATGATATCAGAAGGAAGACATCGTATACAAATATTTGGGGGCTTTTTGTTTGGGCTTTTGGTTTTTTCTTGGTTTGATTTTTGTTTTGTTCATTTTTTAAAGAAGTCCCCAAAGGGATGAAGCACGATGGAAAAAATTCCTTAACACTCTAGAGGCAAAAATATAAAAAACACATGTAATACTGCAACATTTTTACGTAGAGGCCAAAAAATACCTTTTAAAATATTTTAATAACTGAACAGTTATCTAGCAATGGTTCTGAACATTAGCATGATTAGAGATTTTAACTTACTTAATAGCTTATCATGACACTCTTAATAAAAATGCCAATCTATTTTCATTTGAGTAAACGTGCTCTAAAATCATTGCTGTAGCCAGGAAATGCTTACCAAGCTGTGGTTATCCTGAAGGGAATTTGAGTTATCTATATACATTTATACGGAATGCATTAGGAACACTGAATGAGCAGAGCTACACCATTTATGCTTCTATATTTTAGGAGTATTTAGCTTTACATGTGAAAAGGTGTTTACATGTCCATGCACAGACAAGTCAAGGGCAGCATTTAAACTTTATCTAACAATTTTCACATTCACAGTTCAGCTCAGGTTCCCTTGGTTAAGAACTAATCCTTATAACTTTCCCAATATATGTAAATATGAGAAAGAATAACTGATTTATGCAGCATGGATAAAAACAGGGCATGAAACAGAGATAGAATAAATACAACATCTAAAAAAAACCAGCGAAAAATAGTCACCAAATCACAATGCCTCACTGGTACAAAAAGAACCAAGAAGAACGGCTTCAGTTCTGTTGGTTAAAAGACATGAGCTCAACAGCAGCCCTTCTACTAATGTACTCTTCCAAACTCACTGGACTACGCTTTAAAAGTTCTTTCAGTACATTATGTGAATCTTGATAGTTTGACCTGTTACCTCTGTATTGCCCTGTACAATGCAGTATTATCATTTAAGTTCTATGAGAATTTCATCTAGAATACACCTGACAAGGGCCACCAATTCTGACCCTATTCTAGATCAGTACGATATCATAGCCATCCAAAAATAAGTGTAGATAAACCTCCAGGAGGCTCTTATATCCCAGCATCTGAATGCATTCAACCAACAGCAACAAATAGCCCTGAACCCTGACACACTTTCTCATCATTTTCCCCAGCCATCAGATCTGTCTGAGGTTCACCTCCTATATAAATCTCATATGTAACTTGAAGTTTGATTTGAGATGTGTTTTGGAAGTAAAAAAAAAAATATGAAAAGTCATCCTTCTTGAAAAATAGCAGAAAGTCTAAATCCAAGAAAAATCTATGAATATACTGCACTGAAAGTTTGTTTTGGGGAAAAAAAACCAAAACCACCAAAACCACACATACACAAAATACCTAGGAAAAAAAAAAAAAAAAACACAACAAAAGAAAAAAAAACCCAAAAAAAAACCAAAAAAAAACACCCAAAAAACCCAAACAAGAATCTGTGTAACTTCAAAAGCCTTAAAAATTCTCCCAGACTCCTATGTATGGAATAGTAACAACGATTTCTATCTTAATCAAATGTAACCAAAACTTTGTTAATAAGGACAGCAGGTAGCAAAAAAAACCCAACTAATCCCCGTAATTAAGATCTGATTTCTTTCATATTTTGTAGCAAGTTTGCAGGTACATTACCAAGCAAAACCCAGCAGCATTCTGTAAACAGCAAAGTACTTACAACTACCAATAGTTGCCCTTCTTCAGATAAAATACTTGTTGCAACTTTAATAACCTTACTATAGATTTGAACATCTAATTTCCAACTAAAATTTATAACAATTGAGCTATGAATATGCAAAAAATATTTCCTAAAGTGAAGCCAGATAACTATTTAAAACATAGTTCAGCAGTTGAGTATATTCCTGGGAGAGAAACCAGAACTTGTGTTTCAATCATCAGAGCAATTTTCTTCACTAGCTTCTTTGCGAGAAGCCGATGCTGTGCATGTGGAAGCACTCCGTAATAGATTACCAAACTTAAAAAACATTGCCCAGGTACCTTCCCCATTTTGGGGTTCATTTCAGAAGTGAAAACGGGATTTCCTTTCCAGAAAACCTGTAAAGCTGCAGGTGCTTTGAAAGCTTCTTAAAAGTTTGGGTTGTTTTGGGAAAGAACAAGATTTATTAGCATTAAGTGATCTTAGGTAATATTCTGGCATGGGTGGTAATTCTGCCAAAAGTCCTCCTTACTTCCATCAGAGTTCTGGGGTTTGCTTCTTTCACAGTTCATTTAGTGGAGAAGGTAAAGAAGCCAATAGAGAATATATGATGATGTTCATCAGTTTTGCTATTATTTCCTATGCTCAAAAACAGTATCATATAACATGGCAATGAATGCACCCATGTGCAAACAGGCCTCTTGATCTCACTATTTTATTGCTAATAGCTTTGCACATTTACCTTAACCAATGGAGAAGCATTGGAGGTATTAGAGACTGATGCTGACCTTGGAGGAATATTTGCTACCATCAGAAACGCATGCATTTTTAGACAGGCCAATAACAAGACTAACAATTCAGCTGTTTTAATCCTTGAGGATGGGGTGAGAAGGGGAAGGGGGAAATAGTAATTCCTTTTCAGAAAGCCCAGCAGCATATTTTATTTCCCACACTGTTATCCTCAGCTATGAGGTATTTTCTAGGAAATTCTATCACTAAAATTGCTCTTGCTGTAGCTAAGACACACTGAAAATGATTTATCTCCTGTTATCTTGATATTAGAGTTCTTAGTGCTTGTAGCTTAAGACAGATATCAATCTTGCAATTAATGCCATACCAAAAAAATTACTGTTCTATGACTACTATCAAATTCCACTACAGCTCAACTAGACAATCTTCAGTCACAGTAAGTGCTGCATCGAAGCACAATCAAAGCAGAAATTATAAATACAAGATAAAAATAAATTAAAAGCTTAGCATATGCAATTATTGTAAATAACTTCAATTATCCACTTATATTCATTCAAGGCTGGCAGATTTTCAGGTTGATCGTTGTTAAGAGTGCTAGCTGGTTTTTTGAAGCAACATAAAGAATTCAGCTTGGCAAAGAGCTGGACAAACAGAAATGAAACTGTAAATGGATTAAAGTACATGAAACTTGCACATTGCATGACAGTGGCTAAGCCAATCCTAGCGTAATTAGATGCATTTCTAACTTAACTAGGTCAATGCTATATTTAGTTATGGCATCTGGAGACTGCCATGGCATGGAAGGAACACTGCAGATGAAGAAGGTAACACATTTGTCTTGTACTGAGTTCTGCTGTGCTCAAAAGGCTGCACAAAGCCAATTTGTAAGATACAAAATATGCAGATTATCAAATCTGCTCCTGCCATGTTATTATGTCTACCACAGAGCAGGAAGGAATGATGTACTAAGGTTTTATTCTATACTTTTAATTCCGTGTGTCTCAGCCATCAAGAAATCAGTTCAACTGCAGACACAACTTAAAGCTGTTCCAGGGCTATTTAAAATTTGATTTGCCTGCCTGGGGTACAGCAGCAACCAGCTGCTTCAGCCACCTATCCTACCTCAGGGTCAAGGCAAAGGTTCACCAGCATTTCAAATCACTCCTGTACTCATCAAAGGTTTGGTAATTCCCTGGAAATACCTTTATGTATCTTTTTAATTCCACTTGCAAAATGGCAACACATTTTGTCCAGTTTTGCTTTCAATGAACGTCTCACAACTGGTACATCACTTTCTTCCACATAAATTTAAAAACATATTTACAATGTTACTTTGGAAAACTCCTTCCAAAATGAAGTAATCTGGCCTGTGTATGTGCCTGACTATCCACCTGTGTACACATACAAATAGTTTATTTGTAATTATTCAGTACTAACCTCTAAGTATCATTATAATCCCTATTCATGCCCCCTGTACTTAAATCACTACCAAAAAACCCCCATCTGATTTATTAATCTTTTTCACTCATTTAAGTTACCACAAGTCACACTCTTTACCTGTCTACCCTGTTTGGATGACAGACTCTCTTTCTGCATTTGAGTACAGTGAGGACGCAGTGTCTGAGCAAGAATTACCTTCAGCTCTGACAGCTCTCGACACCATTGCTGAAGAGATTTGGGATATCTACTTTTATGTAAGTTCATTTAAAGTAAAATTCTCCATTTCCAAATTTCCATAGGATTTATCTCACCTAACCCCAGCTATTTCAAAGTTAATTATCTCTCTACACAAGTTAACTAAACATCCTTCATATGTACACACAGAAATCTCCAAAGGTATTGCTCGTCCCATTTTAAAATCACTCATAAGATGCAGGAAGAAATCTGAAGCTTTTCCTTCACTGTTTTCTTCTTTAGATGTTTAACTTTATTTGAATGAAGTTAAGGGAGATGAATCGCATACCATATGTGCAAACATAAATGAGCTGAAGAAAAATGGAAATATTCCTATACTCGTTCAATAGGGGAAAGGAGTCTTGAGGAAACACTTTGTCCTGACAACAGTCTTGGGACTAGCTGAGGTGTTTCTGTTCTGTTTACATTTAGAAGCACCAAGTGAAACCAGTTGTCTTTGCTCCCTCAGCTTTTTCCTCACCTCTGCACTAAGGCTCAACCCCCCAAGTCAATTCAAATTCAGTTGCAATTTGTGGTCTAGTTCAACAGAATCAGCTATGATATACTGTCCTTCTTTCAGTTTCCCACCAGATTACTATCGCACAACAACAGCAAAAACCTCTCAAGATTTATTACACAAAACAAAGGTCAGTTCCAGAGTTTGCAGGGACTTATTTCCATTGCCTAGCCTAGTATTCAATCACAAGATTCTGAGCCTTGTCTTTGCTCTCTAAAGTGAAGTCAATTGAACCACTGTTCTTTACTTCCCCAGATCAGGATTTAAGCTGTCGATATACTAAATTAAATAGAAACTTTAAAACAAAAAAAGGGGAGGGAGAGGGGAATCAAACTCAGACTTTTCTACTAAAACCTTCCCAATGTCCTACTGCAAGTAGAATTCTCTAAGCTAGATATTGAGGCAAGTAGAGTATTATTGCAAAGACATGAAGAAGGAAATACTTCATGAAGTAAAGGGGTTGTGTCTCTTCAACACATGGAACCTGTTTAAAATGGGGATACAGTGAACATATTGTACCAAGTATTCACCT